>WEKX01015530.1:53906-68524 GCA_013390025.1 Pitta sordida
TTCTAAGCTGTTACAGAGAAATGGCTCAACCTGGATGTAGTGATTTCAAGTAGCCCTAGAAGAGATGGGCAGTCTTGGGGATTCCACAAAAAGCCAAGCTGGTGGTTTTCAGATGTGGAATACTCTTTAATACCATGATTTATGCTATCTTTATTTAAGGTCCATGCCACTGTCCTAGACAGACAAACATGCTTCCCCCTAAAAATCAACAGATTTGTCTCTCAGCCTAGGAGTCTGGTGGTTGGAAATCCCATTTAAAAGACAAAAAGGCAGGCCAGCCAGGCCTGGTGGCTTTCAGGTATGGGCCATTTGTGAGTTGTGTTATCTGCAATCTCTGAACCCATCTCAACAAGTCTGGAGAGAAAGACAAGCTTACATCCCCCTCCCCCTAGAAGAGCTAAACTTCATCTTTATTTGAAACAAGTCACTTCAAACTAGGCTACGCTATCATAATTTTATCAATTCTGCTTTCAGTTGTAAATTCATAATTCTCAACATATCGTTTATCACAAGAAGAATAGTTAAAAAATCCGCTTTAGTACAGGGGTGAGTGTCCCTGCCTCTCATGCGGGAGACCGGGGATTCAATTCCCTCCAGGGAGGGAGTGGTGCCGTTTAAGAGTTGGACTCGGTGATACTTGTGGGTCCCTTCCAACTCGGAATATTCTGTGATTCTGTGATTCATTTATTGATGCTGTTCTGCACTACTATGCATAAGATCCATACTTAATTCCCAACACCTCGCTCTGCAGAGACCATGAGCATTTAAACCAGAATGTCTCATTACTTCAGTAATGACATCTCCAGGGATCTCCAGTGTAGGGCAGATGGGCTACAAAATCTGAGAAAGTGACTGATTCTGTCTGCCTCGGTGCAAATGCCGATTGTCTAAAACAAGAGCAGAAGAAGCTGCTGCAACACGGTATTATTAAAATTCTTAAATATATGTCCATGAAAGAATGTGAGTTTCATTAATCAGCTAGACCCCTCTGGTTTTGAGAAATCTTTCTCAAGTTGGTGTGACACGGGGGTGACAAATTAAGATGCAGGGCTAAAAAAAATTGTATCCTCTGCATAAAGAAAGTGCAAGACATAAAGTACAGAACCACACCACAGAGACACAGAAAAACCTGTGGATACCTCGCTACATAATCAGTTTGTTAATCTAGTCATCAGTCAGGACTAATAGGAGTTGTACATTTTTATTCCACAGCGCTTCAGAATCTGGGTCAGCCGAGCGCTCCCCCCGCCCCGCGGCACTGCCGGCGCCCGCCGCTCCGAGGAGCCAGAAGGCAGCAAAACGCTGCCTGAACAGATCAAATCCAACAGGCATTGATGTCCATTTTGTTTTCTAACACAATCCCTCTGAGCTTTACGAAACTTCGGACATGCTTAACACATTCTGGAAGTCAGGCAAGATCGTATTTATCGTGCCTCCGCAGTGAAATGCCTGACCTACCCTGAATGCAGGGAGGAAATCATTATGGTGTTCCTAAGAAGATGTAAAAAAAAACCACAAACCCAAAACTACGTGAAACATTAGCAAGTTGTTTGCAGGCTGTAATGTGAGCTGCCGATACGGGTAGGGAGCTGTGGGACATCAGCACCTTCCCCCGGCTGAATCCCGGCACCCCGAACTCGGCCACATCCTCAGCATCCACTGGTTATTGGAAAAACACGCGTGGAGGTGTGTTGTGCTACTGCCTGTGAGAGCTGAGGGCTGAGGAGACGATAACAAAGGAGGCAAGTGTTGGCAGGCTGCGTAGGCGTTTGAAAGCGGAGGCGGGGTGGGGGGAGCGCAGGCGGGAGTAGTGACCAGCTTTGCCATCTCACGACAGGCACAGGGGTCGGGCTGGGGCCACCTGGTGCTCCAGGGCCCTGGGTCAGGCGGCCAGGCTGTTCAGCCCAAAGATAAAAGCATGTACCTGTGTATACGCCAGAAACATGCACCACCTCTGACTCTAAACGAAGAGCCGGAGGCAGCACTGCCTGCCCTCTCCTCAAGGAAGTGAGTAGGATGAAGGAAGAAGATGCAGCTGTGACGTTGCCCCAGGAGCTGGTGCAATCCCTTCAGTGACTCATGTCAAAACTCCTGCACCGACTGTCGGTTTCTTTGAAACAGCCTATTGACTGAGGAAGTTTAGTTCAGCTTCTATCAAAGATTTTGCAAATTTTCCCTGTCCTCTTGAGATTTTCAGCTGTGTGAAGGCTCTACCACATGCCCGGTCCTCTTAGACATGTTTGGTCTCTGCTTTGGCCACGGCCCAGGCATGCAGTGAGATGCTCAGGGTTTCAGAGCAGCTGTGCCATGTAGCTCTGCTCATTGAGGCTGATGCTTCCAGGACACGTTTGCCGGATCTGAGAAGGAGCTCAGTGTATGATATATCGCTGAAATATTATCTTTATTGTTTGTGCACTGAACAAGTGTTTGCCGTGTAACTACATGATTCTGCCTGGGAAATCCCTTGTAGGTATAGATGTGTGGAAAAGAGAGAGAGTGAGCAGTATAGGAGATGTAGCAGGGAAAACAAAGCTTTGAAGGCATTTTGCCCCAGAGGAATGACTCAAGTGCAATGACGTCCTCATGTTTTCACATATACTGTGCTGAAAGCATGAACTTGGTGTATGAGGGTGCAAGCCACTCTCCCACAGACACCTGCGTGTCTTCAGCATCATGTACTTTCTATTATAACAGCAACACCTTGCTTTTGTGGCAGAATTGCAAATAAAATATCTTATAGAATCAGCCAGCACTGTGCAGACAGCTTCAAACCCCTGCAATCAATACTTTATGGATAAGTTGATGCATGAACTCTGAAGAAAATGAAACAAAATATACCATGTCAGTTTACATAATCCAAGAGCCAATACCCTTCATTGTCTGAGTCACCAAAACGAAGATCAAAAATAAGGAGATTTGGAGGCTGGAATTTAATCTCTGTATATTTTGCATCTTTTTTTTTCCACAAACATCTCAAAACACTTCTGAGGGGAGAAGAAACAACTTAGACTGTCATAGTGTTTCAGACACAGGCTGAGAAAATGGTGTAAGTTGGGAAAAATGCTGCATAAACACCCTTCTTTCTGTATCATGCTGACTGCCTGACATGTTAGATACATCAGTTAAAGGCAAAAGCTTTCGGTACCCGTCATCTGAATTCACCTCAGGGCTTCATTTTACAACTTCATTTAGGTTCCCGTTCCACCCAAAAAGTTCAAGCACCCAACCTGTTCAAGCACCATTTTCACAGGCAGGTGATGGTGTCCATGAGTTCTGTCAGTTCAGTTCAGGCACTAGTTATTCATCTGAACATACACTCTTGTCTACGGCAGGATGTGCACAAAATTGATGGCTAGGTTGGAAAATATTGTCTGGTATTAAAGATGGAAACACTCTTTGTTCATGTTTGTCCTATTGTTTGAAATAGATTTCTCTCAAGGATCAGTTCCTTCCCATGGAATTATTTCAGACAGTTACTCTGATAATGACTTATCCAGTGTATGCCTGCAAGAGAGTTACTTGGCAACTACATGAAACATTAAAAAAAAAATGTATTTTCTATTATTTGTAACAAATATCATGGCAATTGTCATATAAATATATGTCTAAAAATAGTGTGAGACACAACCTCAAATCTGCCAAGGGGCAGTTAGGTTCCTAAATACTCTTACAGATAAGAAACACTCTCATGTTACAGCTGGTCCTACCTCTGCCAGTAACCTTTTCTTTATTTTCAAGGAAAAAAACCAACCAGCCAAACAAAAAAATGGCCAAACCCCCCCAGCTGAGCACTTTAAGAAAGGAAGAAGAAATAGGTTGCCCTTTATGTACACACTCATCCTTTTGCTAGACTGTTTACATATATAGCTTTACATTTGCAGATTTTTACATTTACTTTTTGCATTCCTGCACAGTTCTGTCAATTGTCATGATTTTACAAGATGAAATGAAAAGTGAAAAAGATAAGGATAAAGCAAACACTACAAAATCCCTTAGCTTGAACACTGATACAACTGATACATATTATTTCAATCTAGTACTTCTTGGGCAATATTTACTTATGAATTAATATTTTTTATTTAATATTTAGTTCCATTTAATCAGGTAAGGTCTCAAGAGAAAAAGCAGATGCTGAGTAGTCTCTTTCCTACCCTGGGCATCAAACAGGTTATCCTAAATCCCCAAGCTTTTCTGCAATGTGTTGTTAGAAACCGCACCATGTTAAGGGCCCAAGACATTAAAGATGGACCTCAGTATCCAGGGGACCTTGTGGCAAAGGCAGAGCCCTGCCAAGAAAACAAAGTTAGAGTCTGCCCGGAAAGTCCACCTTTCAACTCTGCTGAACCAATTTCCGAGGAAGAAAGTGTTTTAGTGTAAATGGAGATATCAAAACTGACAAGGAAAAGTCAAAATAAAACCATCCAAAGCAATCAACATAGCGCTAATTATTGCAGAACAGAATCTGTTGCTAGGTGTTGGCCAGGAAGATAATGCATTCACTGTTTTCACTGTTTTCATCTCCCCTGTCAGCTTGCCCCACTAAATTATTTCTTCATCTCCTTATTTCAGTCTTCTTTCTTGAATTTTCAACACAGTGTCTCCCTAGAGTCTTTTCCTCATCCTAGGCTACTAATCTGTGGGATGATAAACCCAGGAGACAAAGCTTTTTTTTGTGTGTGTGTTGTTACAATAAGCTGGGGTTTTGTTTGTTTGTTTGTTTTTAGGACCTTTTTTGGGGAGTTGAGGTTGTTGTTTGTTCTTGCAGTGTCTGTTCTCCCACTCTTACACAAAGGGCAGAGAACAGTAAAGAGGCACAGGAAGAGAGGGGAAGTACTATAACTGAAGTTATTGCCCAATGCAGACGAAAGCTCAGGTTACAACAGCTTTAGACAGAAAAGCTATCACAAGGAAGGGTTTAGAAGAAGAAATGTCTTCCCTGCTGACAGCACTGGAAGGAATAGCTTCAAGACAGAATTTTAAAAACAGAGGTTGTCTTGACCTCTCTCCAACCTTGCATGGTGCTCAGCATGATAGATCAGGGGAAAAAAATTATAGTGGGTTAGATATAGAGACACGTCATGCTGCAGCAGAGATGCAATAGCACCCATGATTTCTCCATGGCTCTGGATAACTATGAGAAAGGCTTGGAAAGAGAGAGTTCAGAAAAGAGCAACAAAATAATTAAGGGAATGGAAGGATTTACTTATGAAGGAGATTAAAAGAACTAAATAAATATGTATAGTTTGGCTAAGTGATAACTAAGGAGAGGTATTCTAACCATCTACAAATATTTGACTTACATGCACACTGGGGAAGGAAGGGAATTACTTAGCAGGAAACAAGCAGGTATAGCAGGGAGTAATGGGATGAAATTAAGAAATGGAAAATTGAGGCAGAATTTAAGGCAAATCCTCCTGACAATGAGTTCTAATAGTCTACAGAAAGCATACCAGCATATATGCAATAGGAAATAGTCCTGCATTGATAAGTAAGGGGACTTAAATGACTTGCTAGGCCTTTCCAATCTCAAATATTTATGATTCTATAATTAAGTATTATTAAATTTAATGACATTTGACCTTTTTTCCCCCCAGGAAATTCTGACTGTTGCCTCAGGTCATAAGTGTGTAATTATTTCCTAATGAAAGGTCTTATATTTTGGCTCTTAATTCTCCTAAAGTTAACTGGGTTGGTCTCCTTTTGTATTTTTTTTAACTTAAACTGAATTTATGTTAAAGTAGTTTTTCTTATTTTCAAATGGCAACTATCCCCCCCTACTAGAAACTCATAATTCCCTCTTCATGCAAGACAAGCCTGCACACTTAAAGCTTCATGGTCCAATGCCTGAACGTGGTCAGCCTCAGGTTGAACACTTGCTGTGTTCAAGGGAACTGCTCTTCCGAAGCTCAGATGAGCACAGAGGCTCTTCTTACTCTGAGGATGAACTGCGTGCAACAAAGGATTAAAAAAAAAAAGAAAGTTACATGGTATTTTCAACTAAGGAGTGTTTACAGAGTTTTGAACCTAGATCGTGGCCGTATGAAAAGCATCCTGTCACTGCTTACCCCTGTGTTACAGCACAATTCAGTAAATGAGAACAGGTGTTTATGTGGTAGTTGCCCAAGCTCCCAGCCAGTATCACAGCTGGTGGATAGCAAGTTTCCTCTATTTTACATTGGCAAACTCTTTCATTTTGATGCATATGCTTTCTTATGACAACATAGACTGCAAATTGTCCCCTGAAATAGGTACAAATCTAGGGAGTCATCTGAAGGTTGTGGTCTCATTGTGAGCAGTCATTTGGGGGAGCCAAGTGATTTTTTCTGATCTGTCTCTGAGAACATGTGCTGCAGGAGATGTAGGAGACAATGTTGTAGTTTTTGCTGATATTTTACCATTGCATGTCTTACATGTAGAGTCCCTCAAGAGAGTTCATACAGTCTAATTATTTGTGAATTATTATCTAAATAGGTCTTTTGTTCAGGTAACAATGCTGCTCACCTCCCACTGTGGAAGGCAATCTGTGATGCCCAATGCTTTTGTGATATTTTCTTTCGGTTTCCCCTTCTGGTGCAGCTGCAGACTGGGTACATTATATCGTTAGTATCTGACATTCATACTCCCTTCATTCTTGACTACTTGCTTACACCTCCTTTTTACTATATGCGTTGGACTTCAGCCTCAACCAAGGCAGGTAATGACAGCAGGGTTTCATCTGGCATTTGGGATATGGTGACAGTAATGCCTGCAAACACGCTGGTGTAGCACAGCCAGCATGGGCTTTCTCATGAAGGATGAAATGTATCTCTCTCCATCCCCGACAGACACGCAGTCCCCTCTTCGTTACCTGCCACGGGAGTGTGTCTGATCCATGAGCCTGGTGCACTTGGCTGCCAGCACGTATGATAACTAGTCCACTGAGGAGCTCGAGAATGTGAGAGGCTGGCTATTTCTTTCTGATGTGAGTAAATCCTCAGTGAAAGATCCCGGGTGCCAGCATTACAATATTCTGCAGGCTAATTACCAGAAATCTATTTGCCAAATCTTTGCACTTTTACGATAACGGTGTAGCAATCAAGCTGAAGTAGGATAATTAAACAAAGCACTCGCTCCTCTCTCCTCCTCCCCCGATAACTCTGCAGCCTGCCTGTCGTTTCTCAGCAGTGAATTGCTAAAATGTGGGTGGCTGAGACAAAAGCTTAGTTTGCTGCGTACATTTTATAGGAGGTATGGCTTCGGTAAAGTTTCCCCACTAGGAAAGAGACACAAGGAGCCCCGGCTGCTTCTGTGGATAGTTTACCACTAGACTGAGTCTAGTCAGAAGTGTTTCAGCTTAAAGCCAAGGAAGGGAAGAAAGAATGAAAATATTTGCCCCCTTTCCCAAAGCAAGAACAGGAAAAATCTTGCTCTTTTTTTTGAAACATATGGATTGTGAATCCCGTTTTTGCAGCTGTTATGAATATCCTGAAGGGTGTAAATACTTGGGGTTCAAGAGCTTTCTTGCTGCTTTTCAGAACTTGTCTATTTCTAATATTCTGTCCAAAGCAGCAAGCAGTTCAGTAATAACTTGCTACTGAAACCTCTTCATAAAGTTGCAGGAAGCTTCAGTCATTAGTTTATGACACAGTCCTCTCTTTGCCTCCACAGCTTCTGCCAAAATATCTTTTGAGACCCTTTGCATGCTGCTGTTTTGGTATTAAACCAAGAAGAGGAATCATCCTTTCATGTCCGGCCATCTTCTTCAAATCTGGATTTTTCAGGCCTATATTGTGTTATATATAGCTTTCCAATTCTGGAAAGTCTTTGGAGCGTCCATTACAGTGAATGTCAGCTTAACCTATGTATTACTGGATAAGGTGGAGAAAAGATCTTATGTTTTTAGGTTAAAAATCTAAAACCAAGACTTGTGGCTTCTGAATATTCGTTCTTTAGGGAACATATGAATTTCTAGCTTTGTGTGCATTTTTGCGTTCAATAGCTTGATAGTTTTTTACTTCCCTAACAGTTTTCACAATTACAAAATACTTTCCACTAGGTAGTCTACATTTTATCTTATCAATTTTAGGCCATAGTTGCTCCTTGCACGTGCTCAGCTCCTGGGAAAACAAAACTCTCAACCAATATTTTTGGATCATCCTGCTTATCATGCACAGAAAATGAAGAATAAAACCCACACAAACCAGCTTCGTTGTATTTTCTGCAAGCTGTTTGCTAAACTTTTTAATCAGTTAGGTTTTTCTGAACTTCTCCTTTGTGGCTATTGTTGCTTGTCCCTTTGCTTTATTGATTATTTCCATAGCTCTCAGCATAGAATCACAGAATTACAGAATATTCTGAACTGGAAGGGACCCACAAGGATCATGGAGTCCAACTCTTAACACTGTCTCCCTGGGGGAAATCGAACCCAGGTCCCCCACACTACAGGTGGGGACACTTACCACTGTACTAAAGTGGAACTCCCTAAAATCTCTCCCAGTGCAACTTGTACACATTGCTCCTTGTATTCTCCATGTATCTCTCTGTGAAGGTCATCTTTATACCTGCCCTTCAAGTACTAGAAAATTTGGATGAGGTCACAGGAGTGTCACATAGACACTGCTTTAAAAAAGAAAAAAAAAAAACCCAAACAAACACAAACCCCACAAATATAAAACAAAGAGGCTTCTTCCTCAGGCTTCTGAACTGTTAGGCACTCTGCATAGTTACCATACAGTGCTAGAAGTAATTTATATATTTACTTTCACATGGAGTTTCTGATGAGCAGGGGACAAAATACATACTTCTGGAGATGCACTAAACAAAATAGCAGTTTACTTATGCACAGGAAGCAAATTACTTTTGAGTAGAATAAGAATGTTACAGCCCAGAAGTGGTGTGTTTATCATGTTATCTTAAAGAATAACGTGAAAGCTTTTCTTGCTGGATTTTTTTTTAAATGAAAATGGGAAATAACTTTGCACCACTGGGGCACTCGTATTCAGGACAGTTGCACACCCTTCAGTTCCTAGAAGGCTCCTGGCTTACTTCTGTGAAGGTAATTTCACTGTGACAGCTGTGAGATAGCATCTCTAGATTGTTCTGCAATATGTAACTTTCCATTAGGAGCTGGGGAGACTATTCTCTAGCATTCAGAACTCTTTGATAAACACTTATTTTTGTCTTTTTCACCTAGACAAGACTGTTACAGTGCTTGGAACATCTGCCAGACTAAATCTAGTTGTACGTATTTCTTGTAGCTACTGGAAATCTATATAGTGACAGTTGCTAGAGGTGATAACAGTGGTCAGACAAGCAATGCCATTTTTAAAAGTGTTCTGTTTACTATATCCTATCTCACAGTGAAGATCTTGTCTCCTTGCTGCTCAGCATAACTGGGAAGGGGCTGGTCAAGGACAAGGGGATGCACTGCAATTGCACCGAGAGCTGTACTTTTGGTGTTTCTTGTGTATGTCAGAGCAATGCTTGTCCACCATGGAATTTGTGATCTCTGTGACCTAATGGTGGTAGTGGAATGAAATTTCAATTTTTGTCCTCTGCATAAGTTCCTCTCATACGAGAGCCAAAGGCTCTCATGCTTTAGCGTCTCTGTCAGTTTCCTCTCAACAAGCAGCTCATCCTTGGAGGGGGAAGTTCTGGACTAAACATTCAGAACAACTTCAGATTTATATGGCATCACTTGGGTAATGCACGTTAACTGGAAAAATAAAACTGCTATTTACTTCTTCTAGTGAAATCCTCATTTGACACAAGTGGATGTGTTTTTGTTATAACCAACGTAATTCTTCTCCTTTTTACATGAAAGGTGTTGTCTCATTTCACTGAGCCAACAGTCTGTTTGGTATCTCTTGTTAAGCTTCAGATTTATCATGACAGTGATATTTTTTTTTTCCCAATTTAAATAACTTCTGGTTGTGGGGTTTCAAACTCCACAATTTCTATTCTTCCCTTGCTTTTGCTTTTTGCAGAGCAGCTAATTTTCATTCCAAGGATGGTGTACAGGGCAGCCCACTAGTTAACACAAGAGGCAGCCATATGACAAAGACTGGGAAAGGACTTGGGCTTTCTGTTCTAATAATCACAAGTGCCAGTAACAGGACAGGACGAGAGACTCAAACACAGATAAATTAATTAGCAAGGACATTATTTATGCACTGGGAATTCCTAGTGTATGTGATGTCTGCTCTAATAACCCATGGACAAATCACCTCCCTTTGCTCTAACACCTTAGGGAGCGTGCCAGCAAAGAAAGACAAATATAAGTTCCTATCTAAAGGCAAGAGGATAATAAGCAGCTTGAAAATCTGCAGGGAAAGGCCCTGTCTATGCATAAAGAGCGGAGCAATCCATATGGACACCTGCCCCTCACAACAACTCCTCTTGTTCCTGGTTGAATATGTTACAGAGTGATCTGTGGTTTATATCAACAAGATTTTGGCACATGGGCATCTGAGCACTCTGAGCTTGCTTTTCCCAGTGCAGTGAAACGGAGGTGAACATGGGACTTTTAGCAGAAAAGAGAGCCTTCCATGAAGGACAAGGAAAACTAGGAATCTCATCCTTGCTCATATATCCTTTCTGAAAACAATATGGCTTTCATGCACCATACGAAAATGAATGAAAATAAATCTGCAATAAGAATCCTGTTCCTTTTACAACCTAGAGTGTTTGGACCAGATTCTTAAGTGTTAAGGGGAAAAATGCCTTGTCAAGGGAGTCCAAAATCTTCTGGCCCATAGTGACTGATCCCTTTTATTGAGCAGGATTTTGGCTACTTGAAAAGAAAAAAAAAGAAAAAAGAAAAGGAATGGAAAGTATAAACTTCTTGACTTCTTTCCTCTAAGTCTGCACATGATGGACTGCCAGATTCCAACCTTTAGCCCTTACTTAAGAAAAATACAACTCTCTACAGCTGCCTGAATGGAGCTTGTAGCCAGGTGGGGGTTGGTCTCTTCTCCCAGGCAACCAGGGACAGAAAGAGAGGACACAGTCTCAAGCTGTGCCGGGGAAGTTTAGACTGGATGTTAGGGAAAAAAATCTTCACAGAAAGAGTGATGGGGCATTGGAAGGGGCTGTCCAGGGTGGTGATGGAGTCACCGTCCCTGGAAATGTTTAAAAAAAGATTGTACCATAGTCTTAGTGGATGAGATGGTGTTAGGTAATGGGTTGGACTTGATGATCTCACACATATTTTCCAACCTAGTTAATCCTGTGATTCTGTAAGTTAGTCCTTAAATATTTTATTATTACAGCCTCCTTATCTACAAACTACCCCTTTCCTCCTATATTGCTCAAACACTCCAGTGTTCACTATTATTCAGAACTAATCACAATTCCGTCTGAGATTTTCTTGGGAGGTTAAATTTATCTACTAGTTTGTAAAGAAATAAAAATGCTTTTTTACACAACTTTTTTTCCTCTAGTTAGCCAGTGAACATGTATTAGCTAGGTGTTTACTTATGTCATATAATTTGTCTCATTTGTTATTGCAATAGTGACAGCCCAGGATGGTATGAAGCTATGATATTTAAGACAGTAAAAGGTGATGGTATTGAAATTCACAGTACTTTAAAGCATCTGAAGCTCAAAAAAGGAAAGAAATAAGGAAAAGAAAAAGTTTCCACAACATTTTTATAAACAAACATAACCATGTAATTTCTGTTACATAGTAATTACTTCTCTGTTTGAGGTGTTCACTGTTTTCTCCCATTGTAATTTCACATGCTGGATAATGAGTATCCTCTGCACAGAAACAACAATAATGGCTGTGCAGCAGGAGCAGGTTTGTTGATGGTTCTGTGATAAGACATTGTAGACACTTTTTCTCTGTGCATGACTCAAATGAAGGTGTACAGAAGAATAAAACTTAAAGGCCGAATATTAAGTTAAAGACCAAAGAAAGATACTTTGTTGAACAGTCCAGCAGAGCAAAGAAAAGTTATACAGTATAAAACTGATGTGAATGTGAACATTGGTTCATGAACTGATATGAACATGAGCATGAAATTCAAACAATTCCCTGCAGATGACCCTTAGAATATGGCCATTGGCTCCATGCAGAGGTAAAAGTCCGCTTCTCTTTGTTTCGGAAGGATCAAACTCAAAACTTGAAATAATAAATCTGTGAAGAGTATTGCCTGAAATACCAATTTTTTAAAAAAACCTATCTAACGATGTAGTGCACAGTTGTATCCAAACTCCATTTCAGTTCTATAGGAACAGAGTATGATGTGCTAGGAAACAAATATGCATCTTCCCTGCTAATATAAAGCAATTGATTAAGGGTTCTAGTGTGGATTTTTTAAACTATATAGGGAATACCTGGATATTAAGTTAGGGGGAAATTTTTAAAGCATTTGTTAAACTGTCCTTTGTGTTAAGCTTTAAATAAACTCCCCAAACTTTGGACTTAAAGCTCTTATATATGTTCTTTGAAATCATTGAGAGTTTTAGTTTGACAAAGATGTCTTTCACTTAGGTTGTTGTCATGTTATTCTGTATTTTAAAGAGGGACAAATACCTTTCCTCATGGAGATGACCAAGCTGATGAAAAATGACAGGGAGAATAGAAAGGAGGATATTACTAAACAAAGTTTTTGGGAGGTAAAAAGCGACACTTACTGTCAGCTTTCCAAAAAGTAAATATACAGTTCCAGTCACAGTGAGTCAACAGGCTGGAACAGTAATTGCAGCTGATCTCAACCAAACTTGAGAAATAATCAAACTGGAGAAATAATTTCCTGCATATATCCAAGAGAAAATAAAAAATCCACTAATCAGCCAGAAAAGGGTATAATGCAGTCTCATATGTTGTAGAGTCAAAAAAAGTAATATTTAAATGCAATGCCATCATCCTATTTCTAGGAAAGAATAATTTCTAGAATTCATTAGAACCTTATGAATTTCACTATATTGAAAATCAGTTTGAATTTAAACTACAAGCTAATTCTCACTACAAAGGTAAAACCTAAAGAGGAAAATAAATCTTACAGAATCCTCCTAGAATTAATATTGGATTCCCCAAGTTTAAGTTACAATAATACCATCATCAAGAGGGTCCTCAATTAACCTCATCTGACATTCCAAGCAGAATATTTTAAGGGTTGTGAAGCATGCAAATAGAAACTTCAATTAAAGGCTGACTTCATGCATTGGACAGCCTGTGAGAATAATGTGAAAAATTATGTAACCAACCCAGTGCTTCGGTAAACACCCACAGATGATGGAGAAGAGACTGACAAAATTGAGGCTCAGCTTCCTAATTCCTTTCTCAGGTAAAGCCTTGAAAGATTAAGAACTTGTTTACACAGGGGAACAGAGGCTCCCTTCACATCCATTCCGAGCTTGGTTTCTGCAGGTTCAGATGACTTGCATTCCCACAGCACAAATCTTACTACCAACTGCTGAGATAAAATATATTCTGTGTTCCTTTTGAAACTGTGGTAGATTCAGAGTGCATTAACTGAAAGCATACTAATATCTGCATCACACGCTCTCCTGGAGCCAAGCACTGTTGCAGGGGACAACCCTGTATTCCTGCTCCTAATTTTGTCTGTTTCTATCAGGTGTTGCTGCCTGTTAAATGCTGGCAAGCAACTGGGGTCAGCCATTGGCTGGTGGCAAACACAACCAGGGGGTCACATTGGTGATACACCCTAAGGAATATAACTGTGCTTTGGTGGAAGAGCATCACCTACCTGGAGTGGGAGAGACAGAAAAGAGGAAAGTTCAGGCTGCTACAAAGCTCTCTCTTCAAGTGGCTGAGTTCCTGATGGGTCAGTACTGGGTTGTTCTGCTCTTTGGATTGAAGGGAGAGGCCAGCATGAATCTTTTTACATTGCTGGTTATAAAACCTGTCAGCACTTTGCATAGGCAGCTTGTTAGTACCAAGAAAGTGGTCTGGGCTCATGGCTGTATCTTTCCTTTATGCAGTGAATCCTCTCTGTATCGCGACTTCTCCTTCACGACCTCACCCATTTGTGCAGCAATATTTCGCAAATATGATTTAGCGGTCCACGAGCCCAGCTGCCTGACGCATGCGCAGTTTGACTCTGCTCTGCCGAGAGGCGGTGCCGCGGTGCCTGTGGGGCGGGACTCACCCCGCCCTGCGGGGAGGGNCACGGGAAGGAGCAAAGGATTGTCCGCAGCCCTGCAGAGTTCCGGGGGGTGGAGCAATGGGCGTGGCCTGCATGCATGTTAACGACCTGCAGTTCTTTACAAGATTAATATTTCGCAAGGGCATTGGCCTGTCCCTTTCCTCACGATGGAGGAGGTATAACTGTATTTCTGCTTTTTAACTTTCCTTTTGCTTCCGTTAGATGTAACTAATATTGTGTATTTTGATACACCTCCAGGACCTGTTTTTCCCTCTATCTGCTGTAGACTTGTAGCTGTTTGAATTTTTAACCTTTCCTCATGTGCTGCATGCAGTGACTGTGTCAGAGAAAATAATATTTTGACTCCTGCTTATTGTATATGTTTAAAATTCCCTACTCCCGCTCTGACTATCAGACCGGTTTCTGTATGTGTATTTGCACAAGTCCTATTTTATTCCCAGCATGCTGATAGCCCTTTCCCCTGAATGTTCAAAGGGATATTTTCCATGTTCATCCCCAGAAAAA
>WEKX01015531.1:0-37601 GCA_013390025.1 Pitta sordida
GCTTCTGTTCTCAGGTCCTGTTTGCCTTTTTCTGCATGCTTTTTAGACTTTTCTAGTGCTTAGAACTGCCTTGAGGTACCCTTCTGGAGTGGTAGCAGATGCACTTTCCTCGTTTTTCTCTCTCTTGGGTACACCTTCAGCGTGTCCGAGTCTTTGTCTTCCTACCACAACTGTCCTCTGCTGTCTTTGTGCTACTTTGTGCATCTTTCACATTCTTACCCATACAGATAACTTTAGCTTCCTGGGTTTGTGTGCATGAATTGCAAATGTATGTATCCAGTCTTGATTCTCTTCCTGCAACTTTTTATGGATATTCTGCCATAAATATAGAATGGATTAAAAGGGTCTTTAATCTCAATCATTCCTTGCTTCTAGATTCATACTAATGGCAGCTGATATTATCATTCCATGTTCTTGTTTGACAAAATACACGCATTCACTTGTATGAAAAATCGGCATAAAAGAAACTGTGTAATTTAGTTCACCTGTTTGTGTCCAGTAGTTTCATATTATTCTTCCTCCCACTACACAGGGAGTTCCTGTAATGGCAATACGAAACAAAATGATTTCTGAGGGGCTAAATCCAGATCTTCTCGAGTAAGTAATTTGTAACTTCCAGTAAGGCTGGCATGCAACCATGGGTTTAAGAAACTTAGAAAAAAATGTGCTTAGAAAAGCTTGTTTGAGATGTCATGAATCTAAATTATCAGCATTAAAACAGGTTTTGAAGTCTGCCATGAAAGGTTTTTTTAGCATCGTATAGGTCTGAAGGAGTTCATCAGTACCAAAGGAGAAGAGATAAAATTGTGAGATACAATCTCAAGTAGGAGCTGTCTTTTCAGCTTTGGCTAGTCCAAGGCATGTCCCAGGAAGTACAGAGACTCCCAAACAACAAGTTGCAGGAATTTATCATTCAGACTTAAGTGGAAATGAAATCACTTCTTTCAAGCCAAGCAGAGGGCTGTGATTCAAGGAAAAGGATACAGCAATGAAAAGGTTGCATTTGACAATGTGCATTTAGCAATGAGGAATCAAATAAAATGTCAGTAGCTGTTGTTGCTGTGCTGTTTAGAGTATGAGGTTTTTCCCAGATACTTTCTTTCAACGCTTCACTGGCAAAATGTCATAACTGTAGAGTGATAAGAACAAACTCAATTTTATTTTGCTGGATGCATGAAAGACAGCACAGTTGTTTCCAGATTCCCTCAGTAGATAATTGTACAATTTGACTTCAACACTGACAGTATAAATTGAAGTCAGTAGTTTGAAATTTTGACTGTTGATGGAGTTAACCTGATGTAAAGACTACTAAGAATAGATACTAATTTTTGAAACTAATTGTCATAATGGCCATAAACATTAATTTTAGAATTATTTTACATTTGATATTTAATTTGACATTTGACATTATTTCACATTTGACATTTACTGCATTATTTCACAGAATTTGTTAAACTGATTAAAGTATTAACTGTCATTCTTACATTATAGCCGCCAAGCTGTTTGAAGCATTCTTGCATGCTCTTTAGAAACTGTCAGTGTAATAGAAAGTCAATTTCTCCTTTCCAGTGAAGTCTTTTTACATTTTGTAAAGGTTTATTCTGAAACTAGCAACTGGTTTAATAAAATGAACCTCAAGTATCATCATAGGCTGAGTCACTTTGTCTCGCAGCTAAGTTGTGCTCTCTAAATAAGCCTTAAGCAGTTATTGCTCAGTTGGTGTTTTCACTGAAAAAGGGCAGTAGTAAAACCCTATGCAAGTCTTGGATAGGGTTATCAAACACGATTTTTCTGTATGGGTGTTTAAACCTGTTATATTTTTTTCTCTGCATTTTAAGTCCATATTTTTCTGTAAATGCTGCTTTCTTCGTGTTTGAGTGGATTTTTATAGTAGATAAAAAGAAAATAATAGCTTAAAATTTCAAAAGCTGGGTTTTTTTAAATTATCTGCTTTCGAATTGTCTGTTTTGGATTAAAACAAACATTATTACTGTGTATTGGAGGTCACAGAATATGTTTGGGGTTTGGTCTCAAAACTAATTATTTAGCAAATTGCATCATTTTAAGCAGTCGGGGTGACCATTCTTTCAAATTTTTTGCTTTCTTTTCTCAACGCTATAGACTTCTTTTTTCATATGTATCTTGGCATTCACACCATGTTTCTTTGGTCTTCAGGTTTCCCTTGGGCTGCTCACTCAGCTCCAGGGAAAATGACGAAAATGTACATATTGCTGTGGGCTCAGTCACGTGCTGCAGACTCTTGGCGACTCGCCAGTGACTGAACGTGGGGATTTTATGGCTGTAGATGCTAATTCTAATAATATATAGAGTTGTTTCTGCTCTCTTCTTTTGCCTGTTCCAATCCTGTTATGACTCCTCTCTCAACTTTTTTAGACCATTTGGTAGCTGCCTTGTCTATCAAGCTCCCAATTTATCTATTTTTAACTTCTCTTTCTTACCTCACCTCTCCTGCCTGTCTTCAATTACAGAAGAGTTTGAACTCCTCTCACAACTAAAGGAATTCAGCACCATCTTCCTCTTCTTACTAGATGAGAGTTTTGCGCCTGTTCTCTCCAGATCACATCTTTGCACAGCTCTTCTGTTTTGTCATTACCACAGCAACAAGGAATAATATTGTGAAGTGGCATTTGCATGAGAAATCAAATGCTTTCTTAATTTGTTTTAGAGGTGTGCAGGGAAGAGAAGGCTCTTCTACACTTCTTTAACAGATTTCTCATCTTTGCACCCAAAATGTTTAGAAACACTTCAAAGTTAGCTTGGGAATTCACAGCAGAGAAATTGTAAGAAGCAGAACTAAGGTTGGAAAAGAAATTCTGCACCTCCAAAATAAATAAGAACAAAATGAATAGGACAATTATAAGCTTAGTTCAAAATGTAATATTTTATCCAAGAGATAATAACTGTCATAGAGGAAGGTAGTTTCTCTGAGTATCATTCTTTCCCAAGCATAATTATGTTCTACCTTGTTTCAGAATTTATCAGTCTCAGTCTTGCTTGTATGTCAAACTTATTGCATACGTAGAGAGGAGACTCCAGGGAGAGCCTGCATCTTCAGTCAGCAGTGTTAGTACTCTTTAGATGACTTACATCTCTCCCCTTCATTTCCAGTAGATTCCCCAAACAAATCTTTTGCCATGGTGTTAAGATCCATCTTAAATAATCTCATTTAAACTAAACACAAGAGATCTGATCATTTGTAGTCCATAAAAATCCCATGGCTGTTCTTGCATGTCAAATTTAACCCAAGGTTCTAGCCAAATTCCACTCTGAGTAATTCTTTTCTGCTTCTCTAAATTACCCCTGCAGTTTTAGTTGGATACAATATTGTTCATTTCCTGTCTTATTTTTTTCATGTACTATTTACACTGCTCAGTGGTGTACAGAATGTTCCTTTCAGCCCTAGAACCTCTGAAGATTGAAAAAAATTGAATTAATCATTATTGCCTGCTTTCAACTCTTTCTACAAGTGTTTGCACTCCTCAGTGATCTGTCATTATTTCCGACAACCTCAAAGGTGTGTGTTCAGACTGGTGTTTTGATGTTCAGTGGGTGACAGTTTCTAGTGTTTATCTTTTAGTTGCTGGTGAAGCAATGCCACTAAGGTGTGAGTTTGTGAACCATAAACAGTTAGGGTGTTCAATGTTGTGAAATAAAGTGCATGCAGGTGTAGTGAAGGGACATTAGCACGAAATGCTCGGTTGCTTGTGTTACCGCCTGGATTTGCCACTTAGAATGTTTTTGTTGCCTGCAGGACCCCAGATGCTCCTGTGCCTGCCTGGGGAGATGATGGCAAAGCAGAAGACAGTTCTGATAGTGAATCTTCATTTAGTGACTGAAGATACTGATTTCAGCCTATGGAAACCTCTGTTAAGTGCTAATGTGTTTGGAGCTTTGGCAGACAATGGTTTTGCCTGCGTCACGTGGGTGACATGATTTGTCTGACAGCGTTTTTAAGAACTGAGATCCTCCGTATTCTCTTATGGAAAGTTTGAACAGGCAGCGTGTTTCAGCCTGAACACTATGAAAATGGATCCTTGCAGTTGTTACTCATCTGAAATTCCTTTGTAAAACTCTTATGAATTCCACACCGCTAAACCTCCAGGGTCTCTAAAATTGCATTCTGGTCACTGTTAGATTTTCTGTGTAAGACACTTAAACTAAGATGCCTTCCTTCTGTCCAATAACTTACTGGTAAAGGAACTTTTGAAAAGGAAATTGTTTCATTGATGAACTGTACTTTTTTCCCAATATACCACTACATCTGCAGGGACACAACAAGAATTATATTTAAGTTAACTATCATATTTGGTTGCAAATCAGTGATATTCTGTTTTGAGAGAAACTAAAATGCAAGTGAAAAAGATACTAAAACCCAATTTGAATCTATTTTCAAAGCATACCCAGCTATTCAATACCATGACAGAGTCTGTTCAAAGATGTTAAAGCAACTTCTACTTTGTTGAAAAGTTGATGTATTGAATGCAGGCTGCAGTGTTGTAGAAAGCTACGAGCATTGCGGGATTGGTTTGAAAATTACACTGAAAATAACAAGGGACTGGGGTATTATTAATGGAATATGAGATTCTCACTGCTTGTTCACAGTCATGTGGGTCAGCTGAAACCACTTTCTGACTGCTGTTGGGCTTATTTGAAAGAAGCTGTGGCTGAGCAGTTTGCATAGGATGAGGAATCACCTCCAAGTTGGTGCCTTTGCTGATAATTTCGGCAAAGAATGTAAAATTCAATTTGTGTAGTGATATAACTACCTGCCACCTCTTGAGGTATGCATTGGGCAACAATATAAAGAAGTGCACTTGTTCTACGTGAGTCAAAAATGACATTTCATTAGAGAATTGTCTTTAATATAATTTGTTCCACATGAAATTCTTCACAATCTATTTCAATTGCCCAGATTCTTGTGATTATACCAGAATGCTGTGTGCCGGGCAATCATTAATTTTCTGGTATTTCACATTCTTCCTGAGACCAAGCAAAGACTAAAACTGAAGCTCTAAGTATAGAAGTTTGTTGGCCTTTATGATTGAATTAATATGTTCTCTTTGTTATTTATGCCACTTCAGTAGGTTGGCTGCTTTTTCTTATTGTAACATGTAAACATGGCTCCCATTTGAGCCCAGCAGACATATATAACCTGTTAATCAGAGTAATTCCTGAATCCCTTCAAAAGCATATATGCACTATAGATACCACTAGAGGTGGTATTTCAATGTTGCGTTAACTACTATTGAACATTTAAACAAAGATATTCAAGGGTTAACACTTGGTGAAAGGCAACAAATAGTAACATATTAGCAATAAGTGTGTCAAAAGTAAATGTGATAATGTTATTTCAGAAAATATGTATTGAAACACGGGTGACTTTTTAAAATCTATATTTGAGAACTCATTTAAACAATCTGTATGATTAAAGCTATACTTTGTAAACCAAAGCTGTGGTTTTATTTTATTCCGATATGTTGTTCCAAACAAGATAATGAAAATCCTATGAAGTCTCCGCAATTCATATTTCTCCAAAACTGATTATGCTCCAGTTATATTGACCTGCTAGCCTACGGGTAGGGTTTTGACAATTGGGGTTTGAGTGTAACTTAACCCATGGTGGCTCTCTGACTTGAGGAGAACTGAACATCCTAATGAAGACTCTATATTGGATAATTTTGAACTGGTAATGGACCTGCATAAGAAATGACTTAAAGAGTTGACTTGAGGCATAGTAGTTAATTATTTTTCTAAAGAAATGAACACAGTTGCCAAAAGACGTTTAAGGAGGTATAACTTCAGTTTCTTATCATTCTGAAACATTTTGCGTAAAATAATTTTAGTCTGAAAAAAAATCAGTTGTCTTTCCACCACTGCAGATGTACCTTTATATGGAAACAAAAAGAAAGCCTGTTGGCTACAGTCACTGATTAAACATAAGAGATAATTACTCTGTAATTAGATATGTTACAGAATAACAATTTCATTAGTAGGTGTGGTGCCTTGACTGCTTTAGACTTGCAAGTTTTTTTCGAGGAAGATGTTTACTGTGGAATAGTGTAACCTTGCTAGGCTTGCAGAAACCTTGAGAAAAGTCTTGCCACTTTGTCTCCTTTTTTTTTTTGTCTCCTTTGAGTGGTGGTGCACAGAAAAAAATCAAGTGTCTAAATTGCGAGGAACGAGAGGAAAATAAAAAAAGTTAAGCCCTTCTATCTTTATGTTCAGTGTAGCCATAGTGCTGCCACTGACTTCAGAGCCTCTGACCACATTAAGCTCTTCTGTCCTGCCAGTGTCGTCTGCTAAACATATCCCTTTAGTCTTAAATTGTAGTCAAATTCAAT
Organism: Pitta sordida; assembly: GCA_013390025.1. Lineage (NCBI taxonomy): Eukaryota > Metazoa > Chordata > Aves > Passeriformes > Pittidae > Pitta > Pitta sordida. The sequence goes on from WEKX01015531.1 coordinate 6,363, forward strand.
CTGAGATATTTCAACTTAGGACACGTACTGACACAAGGAGCTATTAAGTAGGGAAGGTTGATTTGAGACTGAATTATGTCAGCTGTGCTGGTCCTCCTTGATCTGCACAGTTTTCTAGTGAGATGGTGCTAACCCAGAAAGTTGGAAAGTCCTAACCACAAGTGAAATACTATAAGCAGAGAATATTCCAACTTGCTCATTATTTGCCATCTGTTTTGGAATAGAAGATGGAGGGAATATTTCAACTTGGCTGCACAGTAATCAGTTATACATAATACTTTCAAGAGGAGAAGTCCATTTTTAAGATACTTCTATTTTTGAAAGCTTCTAATAGCAAAGAACTTTTAAAAGATGAAGTATGCATTAAGAGGTGTCAGTGATACACATCCAATGTACCTAAATTTTGCATGGATTTAAAATCATCATCTGGGGTAATATTACAATTTGTAGGCAAGAGAACTACTGCAGTGTTGCTGGAATAACTGTTAAGTGCATCTGTTAGTAGTAATTATGTACTATAAATAAATTATGTATTTTCTGTTTAAATGAACTTTTTCTATCCCATCATCATATTCTTCATCTTGCAGGCGAACGGGAGTGCAGAATCCATAAAGTTCAGTTTCTTAAGGGTATGACAGATGTTTTAAATGCACTGAGACTAGAGGCATATCTGTATTTATGTAAGTGAAACCTCAGAAAACTGTCAAAGGCAAAACCAACATCTGGACATGATAATAACTTTATAGTGAAGTCCTGGTTTAGCACTTGTAATCATTAATCTGTTCCCTCTCAATTCTTCTGTTCAGCTACATTTGAAAAGAAAATTGGTGGTTCTTTTTCCAAGCTGAGTCTCTTCCTCTCTCTTGTTTTTCTTTCCAGTGTGTATTATTTACACCAGTGAGTAAGTGTATAGTTTGACATTCTATGAAAAAAAACTATAACAAGCTATAGCCTGTACTTGGAAAAAGAGAACATCACTAACATGAGAACTCTGAGTTGTGTGTGATCAGGTCGATTTTGTTTTCCGTAGTGTTATATAGCAAGAAACTTAGTTCATCATAGGCTTAATCCTTCTGGGAATCCAGTTTTCTCTCTGAAAGACTGATATGAGGTAACAGTCTTATAATGGATTTGTCTGCAAAATGGGATATTTATTTTCTTTTTTTTTCCACAAAATTTGGCATCCTGTTGCCTAAGATGCCTGCAGCTCAAATGCCTGCACTAGTGTCTGAAGTGTTAGTTTCCTGATGCTTCGTGTGATGGTGTCTCCATGTGGAGCACTTTACAAGCAAAGCAGGAGCTGCCACATTAGCTGGGGCCTGTGACTTGCTTAGTTTCGCACTTCTGTCTGTGGTAAAACTCAGTACTGGGTGCTTTACTAGAAGATGTGAGGAGCACCGCAGTGTTCCAGCAGTCGCATTTCCTGCCACCAAGATTTTACTCCAGCTGTGAGCAGAGATTGATGTTCCGTGCTAAATTACAAGTTTCTTAATGCTTCAAAAAATATTTGCATTAATTTAGGAAGCTGTGGATATTCTTGCTTTGTGTTTGACTGTGTAACTTTGTTAATACAATATTGTTTTAAGTGTTCCATGGGCTAGTTCATTATGAGGGAAACCATGCAGAAAATGTCATACAAAAAATGAGTGACAGAAACAAGTTTATTAAAGGATGTGTCTCCACATACACATTCTGAAGAAACCAATTGAAACGGCTATAAATTAAAATGAAGGTCACTGGTGAAGACAGGTGTAGCACAAAGCAGTTTTATTTGTATTTAAATTTTTAAAAAATTAAGCCAAATATCTTGACATTAAACTAGGGGATTATTTTCTCATTCAGTGTGTTTCCCATTTTTGGGTCAGTGGGTCAAAAGGAAAATTCCGAATAAACATTCATTTTGCAGACNAGCAGTTTTATTTGTATTTAAATTTTTAAAAAATTAAGCCAAATATCTTGACATTAAACTAGGGGATTATTTTCTCATTCAGTGTGTTTCCCATTTTTGGGTCAGTGGGTCAAAAGGAAAATTCGGTGCCCTCTCTTCCTGAAGGAATGAAATGGTAAATTGGTATTCTTTGATTTGGGTAAAAAATTTTTTGCTTCTCAAGGTCTCGTATGTTCTAGTATGTGTACTCTCGAAATCCTGGGATTCGTTACCACCTTCTGTCCTGGTCCGTAGAACCAGAAGTTGTAGTAAAGTGAATGCTAAGCTTGGGACCAGTCTTTTACTGAAAAGACTGGAAATACAGGGAATAAAAAGGAGATCGGACAGTAATTTTTTGCAGTTACGTGAACAGTTTTTATAGGTGATTACCCTCAACTGTTTAATAAACCATATCCTCGAGGTCATTTGTAGTGGTGAATATTTGAGTACACTTGAGTTAACCTTCTGTGAAGAACTGGGCAATGGAAAGAAACTTACAAGGCCCATTTTAAATACTAACTCTCTTAAGAGTTGTGATTATCATTTTTGCTTTCAAACAAATGATCTCTAGTGTTCAGTTGGCTCTATGCTCCCAACAGGTTCCATAATCCTGATGTAATTTCTTATAGCACGGTTTGCACCGTTTTTCCAGTGCATGAGGAAACCTTCCCCACTGAGAGCTAAACTGTTCATGATTAACATCTTGCAGTGTTGATTTCTCTTTAATGCTTCCTAGCAGCTTTTTGAAAAGGAATACTTTTGCATGCTGAGATGATCCTTTGATCTTCTGGATCCAGTTCACCTACTTATAAGTAGACCAGAAGTAGGGAGGGGAAAGAACAGAGAAAATGAGTTGTGTTTTCCTCAGTTGTTTCATCATTCAGTATTTCCTCAGGGGATAACCAGTATTTTTGCAAAAATGGATGAGGTTCGTAATGCCTTATCATGTGTTTTATGTGGTTTAGGGAGCTGATGTCGAAAGCTTGTCTGCCTGCAGAAAAGCATATGTCAAGAGGGTAATTTCAGAACAGATGAACATATTTAAAATATCATAGGTGGGAGTTTATTATTAGTATTTTTCTTACTGTAACTTCTTGCCTCTGATTTTGCTTTTGTATTTGCCTCCTCATCTGTTTTAAATGTGAGGCTTTGTTACTGTTCTTCCAGCCTCCTGGCATCCTTGATCTTCAAACGTTGTTGAACTGACCTTTTACCATATTTGAAACTAAGCTTTTTTTTGAGCTCTTCCATTTTGTAGAATGATTCTGTGATGGCTTCTGCATATTTTAATAGTGGAAAGTGTTTCAGCCTGATTTACTGTGGAAAAACAATCACTCTATACATATGTCTGTCCTTAGTTTCCCTCAACTTTCAGAATCTATTGGCTAGGCTCAGTCACATTTGAGTAGTGGGAAGAACAAGATCTCAAAGATCAAGGTCCTTATGGGTTTGATGAAAATAAATAACTGAGTAGCAGCTGGTCTGACCAGCAACTGGAATCTGAGGTGCAGTGAACATTGTTTCCCCATAGCTTTTTTGAACCTAAGTCCGTGGTCTGTAGCCCTGCTGTAAGAAATACATACATAGAGCTTGCATCTTAGAAATTGAAGCCAGTCAGGCACATGCTCAAGCTCCCTAGGAAATCAAATTCTGTTCATTTCCCAGAACTTCTTGCTTTAAGTGTACAATTACCAGAAAACATTTCAAAATGTGACCAGCTTGGATCAAGAGAAGTGCCATGCTTTTGTGGTGACTGAAGCTTTGGCAGAGAGGACAGGAACAATAGGACAGTTCTCTTTGGGAATTATTTATATTGTGCTCACAAGTGGACCACGCTGTGCTGGTGTTGTGTAAGGCAGTCCTCAGGAAATCAGGTGGGAGTAAAAGCTTTCCTTTTGCTGTATAAACAGGGTGGGTTGCATAACTGAACTTGTCTTTCTCCTGTTCTGGATGTTTTTTTCCATTTCAATTATTGTGTCTATATCGTCATACATATCAGCACACCCTGCACTAGCTGTTTTTTCCAGGACCTGTCTCTCCCGGGCATCCGTCCCTTTGCTCCATTACATGCTGTTACTCTCCACAGGATGTCCAGGCATTGCACGGCGCCTCAGCCACCAGCAGCACCAAATGAAGCTGCCCATCCTCAGACAGCTGGCTGCTGCTCTCTGTATTGCTAATCTCACCTCTCCCTGGGACTGAATTGCTCAATCTTGCCCAAGTATTTGACACTGGATTCTTTTGTCAGATACCTTTGCTAGGGCAGTGTGATAAGTAATGGACACCCTGTCAGTAGTGGGGAGTTTGTCAGATGATGTAACAATGTGTGTGACTGCTGACCCAAAAACTTAACTTCAGGAGCCGTGAGCCCCACCTTCCCCTGAAAGGTCTTCCTTTTTCTGTTCTGAGAAGAGATTATGATTTGTGTGTGTGTGTATGGTAGCTTTTAGTGTGTCTCTGTTGAGCATCTAAACTACCATTTTATTCACACATGGAGCAGGCAGTCAAGCTGTAGCCACAACGTCACACCATCAGTTCAGGTAGCACCATGCAATGTGGAATGACTTACCTGGGCCATTTTTCAGAATGTATCCTTGTTGTGTGAGCCTTCTTGTCACACAGGAATCACCTGCTGTAAGAGAGAAACTCATGATCAGCAGTCGTTTTCCTCATCTTTTCAGGTTTTGTATCTGTCAATTGCAACCAATAGCCACCTATGTATTTTATGTCCTTTTTCCAGTAATGCATGCACCTTGGCTTAGCTAGAAGATAGACAACATTCGTGACTTAGGCATAGCAAATTCACTTTAGTGCCAGTCTTCATGTAATAGTTTTGCTTGATCACTTTTTCTCTAGCCTACAAATGAAAACACAGTGAACTGGGGAGAAAAAAACCCACTCTTTGATGTTTAACTTCATCATGGAGAGAATCTTTATCCTTAGATTTTTGAAGTTTTTATTATACAAGCTCTTTCATGTGACAAAAAAAAAAGAAGCACCCACACATACACATTCTCACCAAGACGCTCCTAACTTCGTAACATGTTTATATTTTTAGTTCCAATTTGCAACACTTCATCTGTTCCTGAGCAGTGCACATTCTTTATTTATATTCAAGACCCAAGCAAACAAAATTCCTTCAAACGTCTTTCTGAATAAGAGAAGTAATGACAGGGGGGAAAAAAAGCAAAATAATTAAATTCTCCTCCACTTAAATGAAAATTTTACTGAGGTTTGTTTTGTTAGGTAGTGTTATAGTGAAAACAGATGATATTTGAAACTTGGCTTTGAAGCAAGCCTCTCCCCAGCCTCCACAGGCAACCAGACATTCCCCCCCTCTGCACATCACTTCCAACAGCTCCTTAGTGCAAAATATTTCCCTGTTTATCCTTCAGACAAATTACAATTGTGGATCTTAGGTCATTTGTGTACTAAGAAAATTATGTGTTGTCAACCCCAGATCCCACTCTTCCTTCTACATCCTTTATTTCATAAAGAATTAAATGAAATGAAGAGGGAATCAATTGCATTTCTGTCTTTTCTTTTAAAATACGTACTAGGATGTCTTCAGTGGAAGGGGGGCAGCACAGTGAGCAGCACATACAATTAGAAGAAACAATTAGCCTATGTAGTTTTCCTGTTGCCCAGGCAGGGGGAGTGGAGGTTCACCAACACTGCTGACACTAGAAGAGCAAATCCTGGATATTCCTTCCCTGATTTGTGTCTTTCTAAAATGACTGTGAACCGTTTAGCAAAATGTTTAGCTTGTTTTGATAGCTGGACTAAATTGTAAACAAATGGTAACCACATGTTATTCATGGCAGAATAATTTTGCTTTGGTTGGTTTTATGACAGCATTTACACAGTATTTGTTGCAACCTTAGTGACCTACATAGGATTTTTGTCTACAAGTAGTACTCTTTCCTTAAAAAACAAAGAATTAACAAAGTAGACTATGACAGGTTTTGTTTTTAACCATAGCAGCTGGTAAATTGATGGAAAACCACCAGTAAACTTCAATGTTTTCAGAGATCAGAAATTCTCATTCTGCTGTCCCAAGGTCCTTTAAAAGTACTAAGGCTTATTGTTGAAGTTCATTAAGTTATGGAGTGATGTCAGTGCAATTATTATCCCTAATTTCAACTAAGTTCCACTAATTCCTACTGTCACAAACCATTTTCTGGCTTATTCTCACCTTGCTCTGAAGTGGTTTTTAATTTGGTTTATAGTGGTTTTTTAACCCAGATCTGGGAAGAGAGGGGTACATTTTTATGAAACCTTCTGTAAAATCACTGACACTACTACACTGCAGTTACAGCTTTGGTCTGTTCGCCTTTAGGCACAAGCCAAGATCAGATGGTTCTACATCAGGAAAGAAGAAACGGGGAAGGGAAAGCCACATAAAAGCTTTTCTCCTCCCTAGCACTTCCACTGAAGAGTCCCAGAAGAAATTGCAGATTAGGTCAGACTTATAAAAATTGATCTTTAACAAAACACAACTGAAAAAAAAAACAGGCCCCAAAGCACTAGGGTGTTCAATATCTGAATTATTTCATAGTAATGTTGGAAAAGTGGCAGCAGAATGATTTTGTGGTTTGATTGTTTTTTTTCAAGACAAGGCAATTTTGTAAAGTTGCATGAGAGGGAGCCGAAACCTCTTGGTTTCTATTGTAAATAGAAAACATCCTAAGGCTGCTGTCCCTTTCCTCTTCTCCTGGATCATTACTCTCAAGAAGCCACCTGCAATTCTCTTTGCAAATGATCTGTTACACACATGAAAGAGGGAAGAAAGGGAGGGGGGAAAAACCAAACCAAACCAAAACCAAAGACAAACAAATTTTGCTGAATAGAACACAGTACAGTAAGTAATTTTTAAAATGTTTAGTTTTCAAGGACAAATGTTTCCAGTTTTGGGGTCTCTAGTATGTGGGGAGCAGAAAGTTACAGCTGCTTTAAGCACTATCAGCTCCATTTAACTTCCAAGATGATGATTTTGACCTTACATTTGGACCACAAATATAAGGAAGAGCAGTCCTAGTATCTCTCAGTGTTTATCTGATTTTATTATCTGATATTATTATATGCGGAAGCGTTTTCAGTGAAAGACAAAAGAATACATCATGAGCAAAGACTTTCTTTTCCCCATAGTTAAATCAGTCACTGAGATTAAACAAAGGCTAAATTTCATGAGTCAGACTTAAGGGTCCCTTTTTACTTCTACTACCCTACTCAGTGTTTTATCTTAGAGACTGTCATATTTTTCATTCCTTCTAAACCCTGTTTGCATGAAGAGTCCCATGGCAATAGCAGGAATACTATTTAGCTCTCTAAACCAAAGTATTCATCCATATTTCCCAAAAGTCCGTCAGCTCTGATAGCAACTGGTCAAAATGCTGTGGTGGTGAATCTGAGCTGGTTGCAACAGCTTGAGTCAATTTTCAGTTCATGTTTCTTTCACAGGAATGACTGAAGAGGAAAGACTGACCTGCTCCTTTTGCTTCATCTAGCTCTTTCTCAGTGCCTCACTGACTTGCTTCTCCTTATCCCCTGTGTCTGTTCCCTGCAAAATAGCAGGGGAGTACTTATAAAAATTTCAGACCCACTTAAAGGAGATTTTTAGACCTGCCGGGTTCCCAACTGCTGGGGTGAAATATTCCAGAGCAGGTGCCCTTCTTGAGATAGTTTGTTCCTGAAATTTCTCATTCAAAATTCCTTCTTGAGCAAGTTAGAGGGGAAAAATCAAGGGTTAGGGAGTTTTTTCCTTTGTTGTTTTTTTTTTTTCAAAATAATACTTTTCAGAAGCTTCTATGTTCTTGCATTTAGATCAGAGGGAAAGCCTCTGCCAGGGAGCAGCAAGGGCAGGTTCCCTTCCCCCAAGGGAGGGCAAGACAGGAACTGAGGCTGGTGGCAAGACAGGAAAGGAGCTGGTCAGCACTGGCACAGTGCCACAGCCCCTGGGGAGAAGAGCAGACAGAGTCCAATGACTGGAGCCAAGTTTGACCAAAAGTCCAGATCACAGGCAGGCCTGTAGTGGTGAGGTAGGTTTGAGGTCATGTTGACTTTACAATTCAGGATCCAGTCCCGACACAAACATTGAGTCATTGCACACTCCAGTGATCACCAAGCATGTTTGTAGTATGGAGGAAAGAGTGAAGCTAGAAATCAGAACTGAAGATCTTCTTAAAATGCTCCAAGACCAATGATTGGCCTACTCAGTTTTCTCTTTCCTCCCAGTGACATCCCGCCCCACCAGAAATTGACAGCCTTCAGTGAAACCTTTGTAAGCTCTATTTTTCCCCTTGTGCAGAGTGAGGACAGTGCCCAGCCTGGCACCACAACAGCGGGAATGACAGGGACACAGGACCTGTGCAGCAGCCACAACAGGGATATTCTGCCCATTTCTGCTACAACATTTTCTGCTGAGCTCCCCTTCAGCTTAAAAGTATCAGACTACCACGTACAAGAATCATAGATGCTTCACCACCTTCCCAAAAAGGCAATGAAATGGGAGATTGCCTATGGAAATACAGAGCAAAATTAAAAGACAAATGGCAGTACACTTGCAGAGAAAGCTCAGACTGTACTCTTGCACAGGTAGCTTTAAAAATGGCAGTTTACATCTTGCATGATTGTGGGAAAGAAACGTATAATGGTCGCAAAGCCCAGTTTTGGCTTAAAATGGTAATACGTATATGCAGCAGAGACTTAGAGAAAAGGCTTGACTCATTCCTCTTGTGTGAGGAGGGATAGTGTGGAAAAGATACCAAATAACACCTAATAAAAAATAGGCAGTGATGCATGTAAATTAGATGTTGGGAAGAGGTCTGGTAAAACTTTACTTTTTGGCACTAATAATGCAAACTGAAAGGTTCTCTGAATATTGGAGGGGTTTCTTGACAGAAGACTGAAACCTCCAGTTGTAATAAAAGGAAATATTTTTCTGACAGAGCAGTAGAAGGTGCAACAACGGATGCCCTGATAAATATATCCAGTTTCCACCAGCACCTACAACACATCCTCTAAACCTGTTTTTTTGGCCAGTGAAGTGGAAAAGTGGGCAAATTGAGGATTAAAGAAAATTCTATCCCACTTCGAATGTCTGGAGAATGCCTGAATGGTATAAATTGTGTATCTTGGCCATCTCCAAATATATAGGCAGGCACTTGAGGCAATGTGTTAGAACTGCGTTTCCTCAGAGTCAAAACTCAATTGCAGCCATCGGTAAACTTGTATTTTTCCATCTAACGTGGTTAGTGACTTGGATTCTTAATGAGAAAAAAAGATAGTAGCAAATAATTAAATACAGAAGTGGTGACGTATGTACTGTATGGTAGCAATTGGTTAGGTGGAACTGTGGAGATACTAAAAGTTAGTAGACAAACAATTAATCTAGTAAAACAACTGCCAAGTCTAGTAAAACACTGTATCATTCATCTAGCGTTAGGGGGGCAGTACCTTGAATCCCACAAATACAAAAATGTTTGTCTCTGTCTGTGTAGTTATTTTGTGTTCAGCAGGTAGATTTGATTTATCTGAAAAAGTGAATGTTTGAAAGATTTAGTGGAAAGATCTGGAAAGAACATTTTTTAACAACTTATATGTTTTTGAAAGTCTCTAAAGTACTTGGAAAGTCTCTTCATGTTATACTGCAAGTTGTTTTGGCTTTCTTAAGTCAAATTCTGTCTTAAATTCAGAAATAGGAGTGGAGAGACTCATATTTGTTCTGTATATGTAGCTTTTTATATTAATTCATACTTAATCCAGAAGCATTTTATTACCAAAGAGGAACTGAATAATCAAGTCAGCCCATAATTTGTCTCATATTTAAGACATGCAAATAGGAAATATCATAGAATCATAGAGTGATTTGGTTTGCAAGGGTCCTTAATTCCAACGCCTCTGCCATGGACGAGGGTGTATTTCACTAGACCAGGTTGCTGAGACACCCATCCAGCCTGGCCTTGAATACTGCCAGGAATGGAAGTGTTACATTATTCATGTTACATGATTTTCCCCCTTTTTAAAAGCCAGGAGTCTTTCTAGTCTTTATTAACACCATAAGCATAAAATCTGCATCATCTGCTTATTGACTTCCCCAGCAGTAAAAAAGACTTGTACAAATTGCATTGTACACTGGAAGGCATTTCTGATTGACAGAGTCCTACCAATTATTGTGTTCATTCCTTTTCTTGTCTATGTAGAAGATGATTTGTCACTTGGAAGAGAAAGACCCAAGGAAAAAGTGGGGCTATGCAACACTGTGTTGCAGGTATGAACTCTTTTGTTCTTGACATCACTTACACTGATCATATACGCATCATGGGAAGACAGAAAGAGAGAGATCATGGACCTTAAGGTCCCCAATAGACATGGGCAGAGGAGAAATTAAATAAGTCTAAGTGTCAAGTTCTGCATTTTGGTTATAATAACCCCAAGCAGAACTATAGGCTGGGGATGGAATACTTAGAGAGTGGTCAGGTGGAAAGAGACTTGGGGGTATTAGTTGACAGCAAATTCAACATGAGCCAGCAGTGTGCCCAGGCAGCCAAAAGGGCCAGTGGCATCCTAGCCTGCATCAAGAATGGAGTGGCCAGTAGGTCAAGAGAGGTTATCCTTCCACTGTACTCGGCGCTGGTTAGACTACACCTCGAGTGTTGTATTCGGTTCTGGTCTCCTCAGTTTAAGAAAGATGTTGAGGTGCCGGAACAAGTTCAGAGAAGGGCAACTAGGATGGTAAAGGGGATGGAAGATAAGCCCTATAAGGAGAGGCTGAAGGAGCTGGGTCTGTTTAGCCTAGAAAAGAGAAGGCTCAGGGGTGACCTTATCGCTGTCTATAACTATCTACAAGGAGGCTGTAGTCAGGCGGGGGTTGGTCTTTTCTCCTTGGTCTCTGATGACAGGACCAGAGGTCATAGTCTTAAGCTTCAGCAGGGAAAGTTTAGACTTGATATTAGGAAAAGATTTTTAATTAAAAGAGTGATCCGGATGTGGAATGGGTTGCCCGCAGAGGTGGTTGAGTCACCAACCCTGGACATGTTTAAGGGTAGGGTAGATGAGGTGTTGAGCAATATGATCTAGATGTAGATGCTAGGTTAGTTGGGCTATAGGTTGGACTAGATGATCTTCAAGGTCCTTTCCAGCCTATATTGTGATACTGTGATACTGTGACCTTCAGCTGAACAAACCCTTGCTCTACATCAGCACATGAATATGTATGGCCAGAAGGTGACTGCTCCAAAAATTTGCTTGGCATCACCTATTTTAAAATAGCAAGTATAATAATGCCTAAGCTGTTGCAAAAGTGCAGGCATGCTACCTAAATAGGAATGATCATGTCTGGTTGTTTCAATATAGTTGGGTGAATGTATGATAAAATATGAAATTCTAAATACCATGTGAGGCAGGGTCTTTCCTTCCCTCAGATGATTGTAAGGAACTTTAAGAAGATATAATGTTGAATTTTCAATTTTGTTTTCCTTAAGATGTTCTAGCTGGGCAGCATTCAGTTCCAAAACTGTCTGGTTTTGGTAGAAATGACTCATAAATAAAAACTTGCTGCAGAAGCTTTAAAGTTGGCATGAAGTTTTCCACAAATCAAGACAATAAGGATCTTACTCTCACAGTCATGCTGCAAAAACTAGAGTAAATACACAGGGTGACTGGGGGGAGTGGGATGGAAGAGAATCAGCCACCTCAGTGCAGAAGGCTAAATTTAAAAGGTGAGGGGTTTTCCTTTTTTTTTGCTTCTATATTTCTTCTTTTAAAGGCAATCTGTCCAAAAGTGCTCCAAAAATCACATTAAATGTAAACTAATTCAAGTTTAAAATATTTGCATTCCTTTGTTACTGTTTGAATCAGAGATACAAACCTTGGTTCAAGGACAACTGTGGTGAGAGGTGCCAGCAGAAATGTGGAAGACTAGTCAGTAAAAAAGCTTTAGTGATAGAGAGAGAATCAGATTTTGCTGCTTTATGATAATAACTGAGTACTGGAAACAAGCCTTTGTATAATTTCAGATTTTCCACATTTCAGACTTTTCCAACCAGTTTATGGTTCTCTGAGTTCTGCTAAAAATAACAATAATTACCTCCCACTGATTTTAATCCACCAAAGGCAGGACAAGCTGGAGTACTCCTGCAGTCAGGCTGCAGTGAGTTGCCATATTTTTAGCTGCCATTTGATCAAACTTGCTGGGAATAGAGCTATACCTGAAATTTATGGAGAAGTCGTACTGCTTAGCCAAGCTAAGCGTTGACAGCAAGACACTGTAAAGAGCGACAAGGAACAAGAATGGGAGGTTATAGGAGAAATATACCAAAGCTTGCACTGTGATAATCTTGCATGCCAAGACAAACGTAATGATGAACTTAAGTTAGAATCAAGGCAGCAGTAAGGAAGACTGGCTTTTTTGTGTGTGGTGTCCAACAGTGGCTCTTCTTTGGGATTTTGTCCTTGTGCTCTGCTTTCAAAATCTTTCTGACAGCTGGAGCCCACAGGTATCTGTCCCAGTCAGTTTAACAGGAGCCCACTGGAGACAGCCCCACATAGCCCTCCGTGTGTCTCACAGTGGGCTGCCCTCTGCTCTGGTTCTCATTAACTGCTGCCGCCAGCCATTCATGTTTTCTGCTTCTTTAAAACCACAGCTGAAACCTTGTTTTGGTGAGCTAAGATGAAGTAAATGTAGCGTGGTTCCATCCTTCCTGCCACTGTTAGTCTGGCCAGACATGGAGACACCTGTGTCCTTCATGTCTCAGCAAGCCTTCAGAAAATAACCTCACTGACCTCTAACTTGAAAAAGGTACGTAATTCAGGGAGCAAATTCTCTGTCCAGTTAAATGGAGTGAATTACTCAAATTCTCATTTCTCAGCTTTTGTATTTACTGATACATCAGCATATTAACTTTTGGGAAATAATATATTATGTTCACACATTTTTAAAAAGCAATTATGTACACAGTTCAAAATAAAGCCTGTTTTCTCCAGGTAAAGCATTAGTCAACCATGAAAAACCTGTCTAATTTCTAAATTTTCTGCAGGCAATTTGCAATACTCAATTACACAGTAAGGACACAAAAAAGTGTTCCCTGAACTACATGTTGCAGACCAAAAGATTTTATGAAAGAGAATTGAGAGAAAGAAATATTTCAAGTCAGCAATCAATAAAAAAGTTAAAGCAATGAATTATTGTCAACCTGTAGATTTTTTTTCTCTCAGGAGCTGAGACAATCAGTGGTTCTGAGGATTCCTGTGAATCAGAATTCCTCAGAATTGTGGACTAGTGGTCCACAAACTCTGCTTGGGAATCCCTTTTCTAAACCATAACTGAAATTATGACAACTTATAACAATTTGGCTTATGAAAGGAACAAACATGATATTACTATGCAAATTTTCACGTGTTATTTGTTTGGTTTGGTTTTGTTAGGAGTTTTTTGTGCCTAAGGGCAATTTTTTTTTTCCTCTGGTGAAGGAATGTGAATGAGAGCAGTGTCTACAGCTAGGACTAGGTATGGGTTTACTTGGATATGGAAATATTGATGGGCTTGACTTTCCTTTCAAAGCTGAAGAATGCTAAGCCAGCCTTGTGACAGCTGTGCCTCTGCTCACGTTTTGAACAAACTTTGTTTTGGATTCCTGGGCCTGAGTGCTTCTTAGCTTTATATTTACTTTACACTTTTAAGTTCATGTTACAAGATAGGTGCTCCTGCCTCTTTTTCCTCAATTTTGTTACAAATAAACAAATCTCAGCATCATACAAAGTTCATGGAATTTATAGTTCTGTTTACTTCATTTGGTTGGCCTGCCTCCAGAAGACTTCTTGGGTTTAGGTCTATTCTTTCAGAATGAATGTACTTCCCTGTCAAGACTCAGGCCATTTATTCCTCAAAAAGCCCATTATAATTATTCCTGTAAGGACATCTTTTCTCTTTCACCTCATGAGGTGTAACCTCATGTTATCACCCAAAAAAACTCCCTCATTACCAGGGAAGAATTTCCTTGGCTTTAATAATGTAATTCTGATATAGTACTTTTCTATTTCAGAGTAATTAAATACTGGTGGCTAAAGGTGTAGATTTTTTTTGTCACCTATTTTTTCTTGCTTCTCTGTGACTGCCTACAAGAACAAAATGTTTGGTACTGAGTGGTATTGGAATACGTGTGTCACAAGCAGAGAGAATTTCTTCACTGCCGCTTACACCCTTGCACAGCAAGACTGGAAGATGTGTTTTCTGAACAAGGTTATTAGTTACTCTATTCACAGACGACACCCTGTGCCTCATGAACCTGCACAGCAGATAAAATCTGTTCTGAAAGTGCAAGAAAGCTTATGTGCTGGGTAAGTGAGAAATGCAGCTGTACTCTTGAGGATGCCCTCCCAACTAAAGGCATAAGCTTTTAAGCCCATCTGCTTAGCAGCCTTCCAGGGCTTCTTCCGCAAGAATATTGAAGCCTGGCTGTCCCAAATAGCTTCAGAAGACAGGATCTAGCAGTTTCAGTCCAGACTTTTCCCAATCTACTATAATCACAGTATAAATCTCTAGAGTTTGGTTTTGCCAAACCGTCTAATATGATGTACCCTGGATTTTTGGCTGTCTGTTCTCTAGTTTTCTGACTCCATCTGGTATAATTTTAAACACAGGACTGATTAAAAATGAAATAAAGGGAGAAAAAAACCATTTGGAGACTGTTTCATGGAACAAAGACAAACGTCTTCTAGTTAGACAACATCAGACAGAGGAACGTCAGCCATTAAAGAAGATACCTTTGAAATTTTCCATCCAGGAATACTTATTGTTGAATCTGGATATATGGTCCAGAACATGTTTAGATAGTCTTTATTGGTACCAAAAGAGGTAAGATATATTTCTTGACACTGTCCCAACAGCCAGGTCAAATGTGAAGTCATATATGCAAACTGGACTTAGGGGAACAGCTGTCCAAGGCTTCTGCATCTGCAGCCTTCCAAATGCCTACCTTGGCCTGCCAGCTTGGCTGGACATTTCAACACTGTTTCCATGAAGGTATCAGCAAGCTCTTTTGTGAAGCCTGATGTTTTTGGTAGAGTGTAAATGAGCACAAAACTTCATTTAGCTTTGACTCTGGGTTTTCTCCCACATGAATACTTGTTTATCAGCTTTTCATGAGGCACCATTGCCGGATAAGAGATTGAAAACAATGGTGAACGAAGTGCCACTTGTAATCTGCTAATTAACCCAGGGCATCAATGTGAATAGTTTGGCACATGGTGCCAAACAACCCGATCTCTGTGATACTGTTATGTCATTGTGTAGTACAGGTAGTTCATTCTTTTAAGAAAAAGCAAATTTTTAATTGTTTTTCACAACAGTACACAGGACTCATGACCAGTCATTCAAACATACCTAGGGTCAACCGTAGGCATGTTTATATGTTTGTAGAACTGAAGGCAAATTTTAGTTAACTCGTTCAACTGCTTGACAGGCAATGGCAAACAGAAAACAGAAATTAGGTGAGCCTCATCGGTGACATGTGTGCACTGAGTACTTTATTAATCAGTAGATTAAAGTATTGATTACCTCTGTTTACCTGCCTTGTAAGTTACTGTCAACCAAAACTCATGAGTAGTAGCTGTTTTCTGCTAATGTCTCTTGAAGGCATTGACAAGATAAGTGTGACAGGAACAGAATGTGATTTAAATTCAAGTGGAGTGGAAAGATAACACAGGATTTTGATATTGTTGAATGAGTCCTCTTGTAAACACCCTTCTTAACATGGCAAGTGCCATATAGCATGGTTAGAACATCTTGTTTTCCTCCTTAGGCCAAATTTAAGTACTCCCAGTCTCTGCAGAGGGATTTGGTCAGGCTGGAGAGATGTGCACTCATCCAATAGGATGAGTTTTAACAAGTCTAAATGTTGGGTTCTGCACTTTGGTTATAACAACCCCAAGCAGAACTATAGGCTGGGGGTGGAGTGCTTAGAGAGTGGTGAGGTGGAAAGGAACTTGGGGGTATTAGTGGACAGCAAACTCAACATGAGCCAGCAGTGTGCCCAGGCAGCTACGAGGGCCAATGGCATCCTGGTCTGCATCTAGAATGGTGTGGCCAGCAGGACAAGGGAAGTTATCCTTCCTCTATGTTTGGCACTGGTTAGACCACGTCTTGAGTATTGTATCCAGTTCTGTGCCCCTCAGTTTAAGAAAGATGTTGAGGTGCTGGAACAAATTCAGAGAAGGGCAACTATGATGATTAAGGGGCTGGAAGATAAGCCCTATGAGGAGCAGCTTAGGTGGGTCTATTTAGTCTGGAAAAGAGGAGGCTCAGGGGTGATCTTATCGCTGTCTTTAACTACCTAAAATGGTGTTGCTGTCAGGCAGGGATTGGTCTTTTCTCTCTGGCCATTGGAGATAGAACAAGAGGTCACGGTCTTAAGCTCCAGCAAGGGAGGTTTACACTTGACATTAGGAAAATGTTTTTCACTGAAAGAGTGATTTGGCATTGGAAGGCATTGCCCATAGAGGTGGTTGAATTGCCGTCCCTGCAGGTGTTTAAGGATGAGGTTTTGAGGGTCATGACATAAATGTTATAGCTGTTAGGTTTTAGTTGGATTATAGGTTGGGCTAGATGATCTTCAAGGTCTTTTCCAACCTTATCAATGCTATGATACTATGATACTCCATCCCTCCAATGAATCTGAAAAGGGAGACTGCCGTGTAGCCCACTGCTCAGTCTGGTTCTCCATCTCTCCTAATTGCACCTTTATCAATCATAAGGAACCCATTAATGTGAAAGAGGTTTTGAAACCAGAGCCTCTCTTTTCAGAACCCTGATCTAGGAATGCTTTAATGGTATATGCCAGCTCAAGAATCAAATTCATTTTGGTTCTGGGAACCAAATCACAGCCTCTGAAAAACAATGGAATTCATTACTTGTTCCAGAAAGTTAGGCAACAGCCTCAGTTTTTTGCTAAAATTAGGCTAATACAGTTTGATGTAACATCAGAGGAGCTAATTCAGAACCAATAACAATACTTGTTTTATGAACATTTTAACCTTAACACAAACAATTTCTCACTTCATAATTTTCCTTCCTGGGACCTTCTTTTGGAATATCCTATAGCCATATGTCCGACTTACAGGAGACGCCTCATATTCTTACAGTTTCCAGCTATGATTAAGCATTTACTGATTGAGAGCATTTCAACCATTGGCCAAAGAATCCTCTCTTTCTTGTGGGATGGCAGATGTCAGCTGCAATACAATCTGCAGAAAGATATGCTGTCTTAAGGGTACCTGGGAAGTAGGATGATAGGCTGAGTCATTTCTGCCTTATTTGAAACAGCAGTGTTCCTATTTAGAAGTAGATGTAAAGAAATAATGAACTGTGTACAAAGTGTGTTGTGTGCAGAGTTGAGTGACAGAGAACTAGTTTTCAGTGTACCAGCAGAAGAATTACCACAGACAGTATGTAGAATCAAGAGCAGCCACAAACATGTCACAATCTCAAGGAAATGGACACTTCTGAATGGGATTGGATTTGTAGTTCAAGTTTAAGAAGATTCATTACAAAACCATTTGCTCCCGTCACTGAAAACACAGATATAAGAAATCGCCAGCTACTGTGATTTTTATATATTCCTGTAAGATCCATTCTAGGATCTTAAATTGCAGTCCTGATAAAGACCAGTATCTAATTGTGTGAGGCAAAAGATGACACCAGTTCTTAACCTTTAAAAAGAAGCTTGTCTAAAAACAAAGTAAAAAAAAAATACATAGTGGTTAAACAAGTGACAAAATTCCTAGATTTCTGAAAGGAACCTGTACTGGAATTCATATCCTCTTCACAATATCTGCTGTGAACTTCAGCCTGTATAGCTTCCTGCTTGTCACCTGCACAGGGTGTATCTGGTGTAGCTGTACGCAGCCGAAACAAAGCCAGCCCCGTGTGCCTCTTCATGTGCAGCATTGGAAATTCTAAGCTGTACATGAGGTGGGTTTAAGAGCAAGTTTTGTGATTATACCTTAATTACTAGTGAATCAGCTGGTCTTCGTCCAAATTTGTGCAAATCTAAAATCAGTAAGTTGGTTAAAAAAATATTTTGCAGTTCTAGGAAGTTAAAGGCACTGAAGTGGTCATAAATAAATGTTAAAGAGTAAAACTAGATGTTGAAAAACAGACTCCCCAGATATGTTGGACAAGAGCCTATAAAAACCTTCAAAAGAATTTTTTTCAAAACACTATGAAAGTTAACAGGAAACGCTCTATAGGAGACTTCATGATTATTACAAAGACGTTGTTTGGCACTTTCTGAATAATGTGTTCCCTTGTTTAAAGAAAACAATACTGACAATTCGCAGCAACCCAAAAAGAAATGGTCAGGGCAGCAACAAACATATGCTAAGGCATGAGTTGATTAACAATATTTTACGTTAAACAGTAGTTTAGCAGTAGACTTACAGATCTGTCCCCTCTGCCGAGTCTTTAGCAGATGAGAACTAATTCCACGGGCTTGGCTGAATGAAGTATAACTGCACATTTGATTGATCCTAATGCAGGCCAGTATAAACACTGTTAAGAAAAGCCATCTTTTTCATTTTCTGCTGGAGTCTCTGTCCTCCTGATCATCAACAGATGTTTTAAGACTTCGTTACATATTATTTGGTGGGTGATCATTTGCCTTTGGCTCTTCCAGTTGCATCAACATAATTCTCTTCCCTTTACTTCTCCCCAGACCAGTAGTGGTCCATTAAACTCACCAGAGGTTTGTACTTCTGCATCTTGTAGTACTTCTATAGTTGTCTTTCCAATTTCACTGGGATTTTTTCTTCCTGTTGTTTTGTTTTGATTTTGGGAGAGGGTTTGGTGGAGGGTTTTTGGTTTGGTTTGGTTTTAAATTTTAGCAATGAGCCTGGGGCTCCTGACTAAGATTTCTGTTTTCCCATGACTCCTTAAGATGTATTTCATCCATCAGTTAGCTGCTGGGAATGGAGAACCCATCTCAATCAAGCAAACCCTCCTTGCACCCACAGTGACACCCTTTTCAGAGTTTCTTACATGACACTGGGAACTGAAGCAAATCACCAAAAACATATTTCCTGTGTAGCTCATTCCTAAGTATTTAATTTCAGAGACTCTGTTCTTCTATTCTGTGATGTTGCTGGCAAAAAAACTTCCCTGTGTTCCCTATGAGACTGCCAAACAAACTGTTGTCTTCACACCAGAAGCATGAGGACCTTCACAAGCAAGCACAACCTCCTGTTATCTCAGATTCTACACTGAAACTCCACAGAAAGGGGAATCCTCCTGCTGCAATCTGTGAGCAGGAACTTGTTCTCCAGGTCTTGATGACTGCAGCTACAATATCACTTTGCTCCTAAGAGATCTATCAGGCTATTGATCCTTAGTATCCATAAAATGGGGGAAAAGTGCTTCCTGATACCTTTATGTAATTTGCGGTCATTTAATGTAAGTAATTCTTTGTGAGATAATGAAGGAGGCTTTCTGTTCGTGTGGCATGTTTATTTGCACAGACTTTGAGACAAACTCCTGCAGCCTTACCTTTTCATTCCTTTCTTTTCTTATACAGGGACTCTCCTCTTTCTTACTTCTTAGGTTCCAATCTTTAGACCTGTTTCTGAGTCCACGTGCCTTGTGAATAACTGACACAAATACAATACAAATACGTGGGAACTGCTGAAACATGGTTACATAATCTAGTATTCCAGATGATGACCCAGCTCTTCTTGAAGAAAACTGAGACATCATTAATTCCTGTTTTGTCATGCTGTTTAACTGCTAGTATGATTTATGGGATGCTTTCAATAACCCATCCATGGTATTGCTAGGATTTTGGTTTCCAAGACTTCTGTTTTTCCAAAACGCAGAGGTATGCATAAAGGCAGTGTTTCTGTTCTTCCTAGAAATCCATGAGAGACTTTATCTGTCCCCGGTCCCAAGTTGAATGTCTGATGCCCAGTGCTTGTTGTTCACTGAATTTAACTGGGTGGTTTGAGAGTCAACCCCCTTTCCTCCCTCAAGCCCTACTCAAGAGGACTCAATGAACTGCAGGGTTGCATTTTTATTCCAGAAACTGTGTTTTATTTGTCTATTTGTGCCTTTTTCCATAGTGAATTTTTATCTGACAGTGCAATGAGCAGTTTCCAATCCTGTCTTTCTTTAGTTTCCTCTCACTCTTCTTTAGTCTTAACATTGTTAAATATTTTTGCAAGCAGAAGGTATTTTTGGAGTGAATATACTGCCATGACTCTCTGTTTTCAATGGCAATGTTCAGTTCTGGCTGCGACGAGCAGACACAAGATGCCATGTAAAACTGCAAGCTGATTTTTAAAAAATATGATTATATAATGTCGTACCATTCTTTTTGGTCAAAATTCCAGGAAAGTAGCAATCAGGATTTTGTATTGCCTACTCTGACCAGTAAGAATGTTTTCAATTCAGTTCAAAACTAAAAAACTATACTAATACACAGAATCACACACAGAATCACACAGAATATTCTGAGTTGGAAGGGACCCACAAGGATCATCAAGTCCAACTCAACACTGTCTCCCTGGCGGGAATCGAATAATAGCTTTCAAATTTTAAAGCTGTTTGGCATGGAAGGGTACTGAAAAAACATCAGTTTCACCCTTTGACAGCACTGGCAATCACCCTTTAAAATCTGCTATAATACTATAATTACCCAAAATATTTGGTTTAAACACTTTTAAGCTGACTAGCCATGCCAGCTGTGTGCAGGATCTCAGCTGAGAGTTGATTTTGGTCTGTAGTCAGGTCAGAGAGCACCCATGACTTACTACCTGCATACGTTTAAATTCCCGAGACATCAGATTGAGACCACAAAATGGAGGAAAGTGAGGCTAATTTGTTGAATGTCATGAAGAAAGATGATTTCTGGAACAGAATCACAGAGACCACATCCTAATACTAACATACTAGGAGAGCTGTTTGCCAACACAATTTGTGTGAATTGAGTATTAAGTAACACAGAACGACGGAGGACAAAGGGAGAAATAAGAAATGGTGCCATCTCTGTGCCCCCAAAACCCAGAGGAAACCATGCCAATGGAAAGCTTCCACACTCCTGAGAAAACAAGTGCTTGCTGAAGCTTGGCTCCTGGTTCCTCAGTTGCCTCTAAAAATGTTGCAGCTACTTGGGGATGTCTTAAGTCTTGCCACAGTGCCATGATTTTTACACACAATTGCACTGAATTTCAAATTAAATGTTACTAAAGGCTTAATCAGAACTACATCCTTTTGTAACTGTGGTATTGGTTGTGAGACCTGAGGGCTAAATATTTCACTTTGGGCACTGTTTCTTCAGTAAAACAAACTGGGTTTAAGGAGCAGAAGCAGAACAAATTGAGTCTTAGAGCCTGATGTCTCCTTCAAACTGCTTACAGGGAGATAACTTGTTTTCCAGTTTCATCACTGAGGTTATTTTGCTGATGCCAGAAGCTATTCAGGAAACACCTCTAGGCTCTACGAACCACATACACACTTGCTGAGCACAGCAAGAAATACTAACAATTAAAGTCCAAAGAAGGCTTGGAATCTGGTTTTAGCTGATTAAATGCAAGACCACTTTCTTCAAGTGAATGTTTTTATCCTATTATCTATCTATGAATATTCAATGGTTAAATAGGTCTCTATAAGGAAAGAGGGATTATTTAATAAGGAGGAATTTCTGAACATTACATTTTTGCCTGAAAAGCAAGACCTATGGTCAAAATCCTTTTGAAGCAGTAAAGACAAGATTTAATGTATAATACTATTGAAAGTTCAAATGTGTACAGAATATTTATAACTTTTAAAGAAAAAAACTCCCCACAAATTATTTTATTAGCAATAACAGTCCTGCAAAAAAATTTGTATAAAACAATATTTATGGTAACCCCACAAATAACAGTTTTGGTCTTTCCCAGGTCACCTCTAAGAATTAAATCTATCACAAGGTACTAGAAAAGACAGAGTCAGCCTAGGAAAGCCAGGACATGACAAAGCCTACCTTCATAAGGTCTTGTTTCAGAACATTTGGTTGGAGCATTTTCAGGGCTTTTGAGCTGTCTACATTGGATGTTTAAGGGGACAGCAAGTTGATTTGAACAACAACAATCCTTTGAATTGTCATATTATTCAAGAATTGTATCACCCAATCACCCACAGACAAACAGAATATAAATAATTCCATATTTGAGCTAAAACGAGCAAAGATTTTAGAAGAGATGCACAAAGATAAAAGCAAAGACATGTATCTTGTTTAATTTCCTTTTTCCTGGTTAGAATTTCTCCAGTCTTCCACAAGACCATTCAAATTAACTTTAAGCTATTGACTTTTTTCATGGTTTTCCACCTTTGCCAAGTAAAACAACACAAACCAAAACAATTATAGCAGATATGATCCTCTCATACCAAGCTGTCGCTTTCTGTCCATCATGTTGCTCATTTTGGTGACACTTGCTGTGACCATCTTACCAAGCTGATGTTAATCTGTGCTGCCAACACTCTTCCTCTCTCCATTGCCATAGCAAAATCCTCTTGAATAATTCAAACCAAAGGAAAAAATTCCATGCAAACCACCTCGTATGTTTCAGCCACTTGATGCAGTGTGAGAGGAAGGAAAGACACCTCTTTTCATGGAGATCCATCAGCTGCTAATATCTCTAGCAAAAGTAGGGCTACAGAGACTGTTCCTGCAGGTCTCATGAGGAAACCCTAGATGTTCATCAGAGAAACCTTCTTTGAAATGTACCTTTCACTTACAATGAATTTTATAAGTGTGTTTTGGAAGAGGACTTGCTTTGGAATAAGGAAGTTCTGCTGTGTCAAATACATCTATCAATAATGAAGTATTCATATGTTGTCAGAGCACTTTCTATATTGGTGGGCTTGTAGAGGAATGTCCATGCTCAGTGTGGTTTATTTAAGACTGAGAGTGCTGAACTTGTACCACTGCAGGTGAAATAACTTTCAGAGGCCTGGATTATTGCTACACTTCACAGAAGACATGTAAAAACATGCTAACTAGGTGTCTAATTAGGCAAAGAAATAACTGGGGGAAAAAAGACACATACACAAAAGTGTATTTTTCATAGATACAGTAGCTGCCCTTGGGTTTTTTTAACAACCTGATGTCATTCTTTCTGGGTGCAGACTGCCTGCAATTTTGAAATGTTAAGATCTTGTTCTTTTTATATTGTTGTCTCATGAAAATAAGGTCTGTGTTCCATTGCAAACTGACAGAATTTTATTCAAGCAACTGAATAAAATGTGTCTGTTTTGTAATAGAGTAGGAAAAACTTCCCAAGAGAAGAGGCTTAATAATGACAGCTTGATTACAGCTTGCACCAGTGCTCGCTGTAACAAGTGGCTCCTTTGACTTAGACAAATTAAATTGAAATTGAAGTTGCAATGAAACTACATGTTGCAGTAGCAAAACATATTTACTGAGATGAAGGCAGGAAGGAATGGCAATGAAAGTTAGATCTGACTTGTTTTCCACATAGGCATAATAAAAAAAATCATTTAACTGGGCCTCCAGACGACTATTAAAATCAGTTAAAGCTACCTACAAAACTACTGAACTTGCCAGCCAGAGCGTGGGAAATAAACCCGGATCGTGTGGTCTGCTAGTGCCATCTATTGTGTGCAGGGAAAAATACAGACACCGCAAGTAGGAGTTGTCTATTTTCTCCTTAAGATGTGAGAAATACTCTTTCTGTATTACAGTTCTAACAAAAAAAGGTAGCCAAAGTTCATTAAATCCGTGGTGTTTTTTATAAAATACAGCAAATATCATTATTTATGTGTGTTGCAGCAACATGCAGGGCTCTAACCACTGTCAGGCTTCATCATGCCAATACTGTTTGAATATGCGTGTGTGGACCATATGAGCCTGGGCACACACACAAATGCAGTGAAAGACAGATCCAGCTGTGATGGGTGAAGCCAAGCTGCAGACATCTTTTAAACTAAAACCTATTGGTACTTCCCCACATTATGCTGAATTTCTCCCAAATTAAGTGACATTAGTTCATCTGCCAAGGAAACAAACATCAACCCTTCTTAAAATCCAAGCACTATGCTGCCTTTCACTGTTTCTTGGAGGAGAACAGATTTTCCAGCTTCTTCCAGAGAGAATATTTCTAGTGGACATTGTAAACTGTTAGAAACAGTTCACCAACCTCAAACACTCTGCAGTCTTCAAGGAAACCCTCTAACAACTGCAAATGCGGTGTCAATATTGAGTCTAAGACCATGTTTATAGAGCAGTTTAAAATACCAAGATCTTTATTACCTTTACAAAGTTTACACTGGAATGTCAAAACTTCACTGACACGTTGCCATAATCCCTCCAACCTGCTTGAAACTTTTGTGGCCAATATTAGGACGAAGTAATAAATCCCTTGTCATCAAAATTATTTTACTACTGTCAAAGCTGTGTTGCTGTCACAGATAAGGTGATATATAAACAGAGCAGATCAGAAATTAAAATTCAGAAGACCTTATGAGAAAATCCAAAGGTGCAATATATGGCAATAAGCACACATTGGAAGGAAAAGCAGTGCAAGTAACAATGTCCTATGACAAGGTGGGGTTTAGTATTTTGAGTTGATGGAGTTTCATCCTTTCATGATCTGGAACTGTGACAGAGACCATGACTGTGGGTATTTCATCAGCAGATCAAGCTGCACAACCTAGAAAAAATGAGGCTTTGCCCTTTTGGAAGGCGTAGCATAACCACTAAAAATAACAGCAACTGTCATGTGATTTCCTGTAGTTCATGCAAAAGGAATTTCTCAATCAGTCCTGATGGGCGAACAAATCGAAAACACCATGCAGAGCAGGTAATGAAAATATTTCTAGCATAGATTCCAAGAAAAAAAAATTGCTGTTTTTTGTTCCTAAGAAATGTGAAAAAAGACCTGTAGCCAAGCAACATTTATGTCACATTATCTGTGCTAACCTGTAGAGATCACTTACTTGTAAAAAATGAAAGCACATTAATTGACAAAAGTCATCCACTGCTAAAATAGTACACCTTACTTGAATACTACTTTTTTGTAGTTGCTTGCCACTTGTCAACTCCCATTTCAACTGAAAAAATAATTAAGGTCTTGATTGAAAATCTGCCTGGAGCCAGAGAATAATCAGTGTGTTCAACAGTTTTTCATGGTAAAAAGTAAATAAGCCATTGTCTCTATCTGAATGTCAACGCATTTTGGTGGGTTTGGCCTAACAAATTTAATTAAAGGTACACTGTTGGGAATGTATTCTCTTGGTCTTAAATGTAGCTCTCATTAAAATGTAGCATGATAAAGCTCAGAAGAAGGGAGAGGATTTCAGAGAATCATAGAATATGCAGAGTTGGAAGGGAATCCTGGCCTGTATCAGGAACAGGGTGGTCAGTCGGACTAGGGAAGTTACCCTTCCCCTGTACTCGGCGCTGGTCAGACCNATGGAGTCCAACTCCTGACATTACACTGGACTGTCCCCAAGAGTTATACTTCATTCAGTACTTCTTCAGTACTTGAATTTAACACATTGATTTCAGCAAACAAGACTATCTTGATTCAGTCACTTACTCTTCACTTTTTTTCCCCCATTTAGGATACTGTAAAGGTTGGCTATCATTTGAGATAACAACTTCAAGCATCTTATACTTTACATATGAAATCTAGGCATAAAAAACAATGGAAGAAAAATGCACAATGCATTGGTCTTTTCTTAATGTGGCCTTCAAAATAACAAGATGTCACTTTTTGTGGTTGATACACATTTTCTTTTGAGTATTTCTGATCTTCACTTGAAGGAATATGTGTCCCTTGCAGGATACCTAATCAACAAGGCAGAAGTCCTTCATTTAATCACTACTATTTTTAATTTGATTGTAGCTATAAACCTCTGCAAGATAACATGAAAAGTAAACATGAAAAGAGCATGGAAAGTAAATCTGCTTGTGAAAAATATTTTACTGTTTTTATTTGGAAGAACTTACAAAGAAAACATTGACTCTTTAAGCTGTGAAACAGCTGAATTTAATAGAGTTTAAAATACATACTAAAGGAAATAACAACAGATGACTAGTCTTAAAACATCACTCTCTGAAACACAAGTAAGGTTTCTTTGTGGAAAATTAGCAACGGAAAATCATCAATATTTCTGCATAAACTGTGACACAGCAAATGTAAATTTCAGAGGATGTAATTGACAGCCAAGTGGTTAATGCACTGAATGGAGGTAGTGAATCAGTCCACAAAAGAACCTATAATAAGTATTTGACTTTTCAATTAGTTCCTTTCTAAGTCTTTCACCGCAGAAGTAAATCTATAGCAGCAAATATGCCATATCTTCATTAAAGATGCTCTCCAAATTTGTTTTTTTCTTCAGTTTTGTACATATAATACTCATACGTATGTGACCAAACACCTGAAAACTAATGGTGCCTCATTTTGTTTTTCAATCATTCCCAAAGATTTTTTGGAGATCTTCTTCATTCCATCATTGTAGATTAAAACACAGGCTGGAAACTTCTGCTTTATGTTAACCAAATTGCAATAAGATTTCTCTTAATATCTTGTGCATAAAGGTAAATTTACTTTCTATTCCCACTTCAGTTTCATGTTTCCTATGGCCAGCAGTGCAAAAAAAAAGGAAAAGGGGTAGATTTTTACATGTATTGCAGTTATCATTAGAAATTTTTCAAGCAATATATGTAGTTTAAACCTAGCATTTGTATTTGTATAGTGCCCAGTGTCAGAAACACATAACATAGTGTTGTCATGTACTAACTTCAGACATGTAGTCTTGAAAGAAGGATACCCACTTCTGTTCTCAGGGTCTTCCACAGCCCTTGCAACAGAGTAGGAATTCAGCTTTAGTGATTTCCATTGCCTTTAGACTTTCTAACTGTTTGCAAAATGTACTTTCTCAAGTTTAAAACTAATTTTACTGATCAGACTACAGCAAATGAAAAAGTATCGGTATGTCCAAAAGGGAAGAGCTGAGGAGATCGAGTCCTTGAATGACTTTACAGTGCTTCTAGAGATTGTTTCTATTACAGTATTTTTAATACAACAAACCGTATAAAAATTACAAAATATTGCAAAAAGGCAGCAGTAACATTGTTGTGAGTTTAAAAAACCCTTGAGTGGATGCTGTTATAGATGTTGCAGAGTTTATGGCATGGATTCTTAATACAACTATATCAATCCTTGTCCCTCTGCAACGTTTTCTATAAGTAAAAATATACCTAGAATATTATAGATATAAAATATATTTTATTTTCACTATCAGGAATCTTGACGTATTTCTGTTGATATCCGTAAAGAAAATCTCTAAAAGAAAAATAAAACAAGATCAGCTTGAGATAAATTAATTTTACAGTTCTGTGATCTAAACTACAAAGAGATAAAAGATAAGATAAGAATGCTTAAGTCAAATACATCCTATAGGAAATTTTTTTTTAAAAAAAGGGCGTTTATATTTCTTAGAGTCTTGCACTTGGGGGTTTTTTTTTCTGAATTAATATTTTCATTTTCCATGAGCACTGGAGGACAACAAAAGGGTGGAATCTAACAAATTTTTCTGTCATTGTCAAACATTAATATTGGATTTCATGCTATTTTGTAGCCTGCAATTTAAAATGTCTGCATTTCCATTCAGTGTAATTCCACCATTTTCTCTTACTTGTTATGTTCACAATATTTATATGTAGTTAAACTTTTACTGTTTAACACTTTGGACTCTGTGATGTGGAGCAGAATAACTAAAATTCTTGGTAAGTATTCTGAGAACTACAGCACTGTTCTGCAAATATCTGTCTCCAAGGGAAGAGTCTGACCTTTGTTAAAAGAGATGCCATCATATATGTAGACAACAAAGAGTTATGGACAGGCAATAAACACCTCCCCCACAAAATGATAAATTAAATGATGCATACGTTTCTGAATAGTATTTCAATAATTCTGTCAGTTTTAGAAAGCAAATATATTTAAGGTAACGAATTATGTAATTTTGAACAATTAATTTTTTTTGTTAAAGAAGTGTTTTGCTCCATCTCACCTAGCTTGCTTTTTTTTTTTTTTTTTTAATATGGAAAAGCCCTATAGCTGTGGTCCGTGTTGGCTATTGACTAGTAAAATACTCTATATTAACTCTGAATCCTTAGTTGAAAATAGATTTCTGTACGGGTTTAAGAAAGCTATGAACATATAATATAAAGCCATTAACACCTTCCATGCTGTAAGTGAAGAAGTAAGTGAATTATGTGATTAAAATGTTTTCCATGATCTGATGTCAAACTTTGTTTTTATGCCAGAGGACTTAGAGGATTTCCATTTTTTTTCAGCCCTTCCCACTTCCACAAATTCTGGATATGGTTTGCAGCAATTTATCACATCACCAGTGGGTTCCCATATTCTACAGTTCTGCACATGATTGGAGATAGTTTTCAACTTTCTGGGACTTGTTTGAGACAATGCTTTGAGTGAAAGACCTACGTATGGGATATGACATCTGTCTGGGGTTACAACTGGGTTACGCCTGCGTGGCCTCTTTCTGCAAAAGGATTGATAAATAGGTAGAATATATTCATTTACTGAATAATAGTCCAATCACACACCTATTAAACTATTAAAGTGAATTTTATGTTTTAAAACTGAGGTGAAAAATGTTCATTATGTACATAGAAATCAGTTCTGAGATTGGTAAAATATGTTTCTGTGTAGGTTTGGTGTATCTATCTGAGATAAAGCATGGTAATTTTCTATTGCATTTGTTGTTATACACTTAGTCACTGCTAAAATATGTAGATACCAACCTGAAAATCTCTAATGAACGTTAAAAAGAAGCAGATAAATCCAAAGGCCACCATCCATTCACAGATTGCACTTATAAAATGGTAAGTATAATCCTGATGGAATGAGATATAAAACAAATTTTCAGATAAAACAGCTAAACAAAGTAAATGTAGAATGATATAGACATTTCCTTCAGTAAATTCAACAAATGTTTTAAGATTTATGACTCATTATCCAAATACCTTGTTGTATTAAAGTCAATTCAAATTTAGTTTTTACAGAATGGTAAATATATTTATCAAATGGTAAATGGTATTTACCAAACGGTATTTATCAAATTTTTATATGTGTTCTAGTAATAAATGTTTGTGCAGTGACATCAAAAATAATATAAGAAAACTACAACTAGCACAAGATCAAAGCATAGCTCGAATATAATTTGAACCTGAAAAAATTCAGTTCTTACATTGAGGTTAATAAAGTGCCTATATCCAAAGGTTTCATCCAGATCCGCTGAGTTCAGTAATATAATCCCTTACAGTAAATTCTCAGGATGTTTTAAAATGGAGGCTACCCTTGTGGGACAGTTCCTGACAAGACTTTGGGGTTTAGGTAGACCATTACAGAAAATCTACATAATATGATGCAAACAGAATGTAAAGTGTTTCTTAATACTCTGTCAACAAATAAGCTGCCTGTTTCAGTAAGAACATTTTCTCATCCTTACGTCTCAAGTAAAAAAAAAAAAGAAAAAATCAAAATATTACTGAGATTGGCAAGCTTGAAAAGATTTACATTACAACTGCCTTGCCACTGTTTACTTAAATTACATTTGCCAAGTTTGCTTTTATTTAGCTCTTCAAGTAGAATACACTCTCTGCAATATTTAACCTGGTTTTTGAATACTTCCTTGCATCAAAGTTTGTCCCAAAAGAAAAATTATTTTTCATAATTATCCTTCTGAGATCATTGAAATCAATTTGAGAACACTGAAATCAATTCAAATATTTAATATTGACTTTAGTATGCTTTAGGTCAGACCTCAAATATTTATGGCCATAGTACAAGCTGTTTAATAACGAATGGTGAAAAATTTGAGAAAAAATATCTTGTAAAAAAAAAAAACCACAGAAACTTCAGACTCAAACTGTCCACTTTTGTTTCATGTATAAATTTCCTTTTCAAGAAATTTGACTATAAAAGGAGGTAGAACAACTAATTTCCAGAATATACTACTATATATGGGGTGGGATAACATTTTTTTTTCCTATGAGTAAATTTCAACTGCTTGGTTAAAATGAAAGTCTTAACTCTCTAAAGATTGAGCCATCAGTGACAAGTTTCCTTGCTCAAGCCACAGACATTTTCCTAATGAACAGTAACTGAGAACCTGCACTGCACAAACCTGTTCATGATAATGTACTATTTAAAATCTCTCAAGTGTCTGTATTGCTAGACACTTTTAGATAAATATAACAGCATTCCCAAATCATATCATACAGAGTAAGTTGGCTACCTAATAAGATTTTACCTGTTCACCTGGAGTCCAATCAATTTTTGTCATGGAAATTCGTGACGCAAACACAATCACTGGGAAAAATAGTGTAAAGGAAACTATAAAATTTCAGTGAGTAATAGTGAAAATGTCTGCTTACAAAAAACCCTCCAGCTTCTCCTTCTGTAAAACAGCAGATTCTGTACAACCAGAATATCAAGTCAAGATATTAAGAAAACATGTAACGTCTTTAAAAAACCCTTTCCCAGCTGCTGAAACCAAAAGCAGGTGGTAGTTGGCTGACTGATGTGATGATTTTCTACAACCAGTTTTCAACACTGGCAGATCACCCAAAGCTGATAAAATCAATGGGACAGCTCTGATTTCAGCATGCAATGGGAAAAGCCAGTAAGTGTGTTGACTGTGTCTTTAAGGGCAGCAGCTAATGAAGCCCAGCACCAACCAACATGATAAAAACTAGGCTCAGGCTTGAATGAAATCTTATGCACACCACCTACATTTTGTACATTGGTGTGTTTGGTTCATTGTAGAAGCAGCGCTTCCCTTTTACAGGCTTTTCTCCCTACTCTCCTTCAAAAGAAGGAGGTTGGAAAGCTGGTCTAGCTTTATTGGTGTATAATCCTGTGAAGAGTGCTGGAACATTGATTTAAATATACTACTGAAATAAGAGATAAAGCTTTTTAGAAGACCCTAAAACTCGTATTTGTGCTACTAATGGTGTCTCAACATGTTATATTATATACATTAGGGACCCCTAAGCAAAGGATGTAACCTCATTTTCATTCTTTATCAGCAATGATTTAAATGAAAAGGAAAATCATGAATGAATAAAATGAAGACTGTGGGATACACCATAAAGGATACTGGGAATGAAAGCAATGCATGATATTACAGATATGGCCATCCTTATGTGGCACACAAAGTAAGTGTTCCATTGTGGACAGGACTTGTAAGAGATTATAGATTGAAGTGTAATGTATATAACACCTGAGCCGAA
>WEKX01015531.1:37632-63963 GCA_013390025.1 Pitta sordida
TGCCACCAAAGCTCCTATGTCATGGACACTGGGAACAGCCAGCTCCTGGAAAGAGAATCAGCACAATGGTTAGCTGCTACTTGTCTGATCAGTGGTAGGAATCAATGAGCCATGAGAGGACAGCAACCACATTATGCTGGGCACATACAAGCAGTGGGAAACAATCCCTTTTCCAGAAAATGAAGAAAGAGTAGCTCAGAGAGGTTAACTAACTGTGTCCAAAGCCACTGGGTCAGTCCTTTCCCATGTTCACACAGAAGTGTAGATCAGTTTTAGTTCTGTTCAACAGTTGGTCTATTACCAATTAATGTTTCTACACACAGGAACTAGCTTGTGTTTTTCTTGAAAGGTTCTTACACTTCCTTCTTCTTCCTGCCCTGCCAAAGATTTTAATCTAACATGGAAATTCTAACCTGCATTTGTATGGCCAAACTCCAATAGTAAAATTTCATGGGAGCCGTTCTAGGTAGTGACTTCTACAGCTGTGTCCCCCACCCTCCAGTGGCCAGTCACAAGGATCCAGGAAATAAACCAGGAGAAAATTAGTTATACAGTAATACTTTGGAAGTTGTGGGGTTTGGGGTCTCCTCCTGGGCCATGAATCACAACGAGGATAGGCACATCATGAATATGCAAATTGACTTGGATTTATAATGAAATGTCTAATCTTTTCAGGTAAAATAAGCAGCAATTCTACATGTATCTATCAAAAAAATTAGCATGTTGATATGCTGTCTCCTGCAGACCCAGAACAACAGGCTGATATTGTGCTCAGTGTTCTCACCTGTCAGATAAGTCTAGTTTATTCTGTAGAATATGCTGCTAGTGAGTATGCCATTGTTCAGGCAAAAGTGCAGGTGCTTTTGTTAGTCTGACTTATTTTACCCTCCCTGACTGTAAGCAAACTAAACTTTCAAAAGCAAAGTTTTTACAGTCCAATTTTTCACCCTAAAAATTTTACAGCAAAAACAGCCATTGTAAGTTGCATTATAGTACAAACCTGTTCCAAGACAAGCATACAGAAAAGCCCTTACTGACATAAACGTACAAGCAAAAAATCTAGTATATAGGGAGAAAACAAATCTCTTTAAAGCTAGTGAAAAAAGGCGGGAGCAAGAAAGGCTTTCCTATTCCATCTGCCAAGTATCCACTTACCACTCTTATCTGTTTGAAAGTTTAACCAGTAAAACAACTTTAGTTTAATTTATGACATGAAATTTACAGTCATACCTGAAAAGTTGCAACTATGCCCATTCCAATACAGCCCATCAGTCCAATACATAATGAAAACATGTTGCACGAAGACCTAACAAAATGTGATGACTCATTTTGCTTCTCTATTAATAAATATCTGAGGCACATTGTAATTACACCTGGAAAAAACAAAAAAATACATATTTTGTTCAATGATCATGTACTGCTTACACTTTAACATATTTTCCTGTAGCACATGAACATGAAGAATAAAGTTATAAGCATAATACAATAACTAATATTGCCTTTAAATCTACTGAGAGGAAGAAGAAGGGTGGTGAATTTCAGATGTATTACTTTCAGATAGAACTTTAACATTATTTTAGTCTTAACATCACACATTATTGCTACATAGCAATATGCAGTTCACCCCTTAAAAGCACCTTTACTGAGTAAGAAAATCATGGCTCATCAGGACAAAATAAGCTGTAGACTGGATTCCACAATTCCATAACACTGACATAATTTCAGTCTATCTACAGTTGGAAAAATAAATCAATAAATCTTTGCCCAGGCACTATGAGGTTACATGACAGGTGACTAAATGAGGCTCTTAGATAAGGTAAAACATAATTTTTCTTTGCCTTCAGGCCATAGAGACTCCCTGTATACAGAAGTACACAGCTCTTTGAACATTAATTATGTCATCTTTCTTCCACTTTTATTTCCAGCCGTGTTGACTACTTTGCACTGATGAGGAGTTCTTAAGATGCCTAAGTGCCTCCAACCCTGCACTAACTAATCCTAAGGACCTGGCCCTCTAGCTGTGACTTACATCTATCTGATACTACCATCTGAGTGTGGAGAAGTTTTTCTGCAGAAAACTGAACGGACCGCAATGTAAGCAGGCAGCTTTTGCTAATTCTCATTTCTTCATTCTGGTCATACCGAGTACCTTATACATACCTAAGAGAGCTGAAATATTAATCATAAAACCAAAGACACCACTCTCTGGAGGTTTTGTTCCAGTGTCACTAAAGCAGGAAAGGAAAGAAATTAAAAGTTAATTGAGATCTGTGAAATATAAATTAAATGTATTCACGAAATCCCGAGAGAAATGTGACTTGTGTGAACTGTTGCTATGTGCATCTAAACATATTTTCTTCTGCACATAGCCTCCATTTGTAGTAGTGAATCTTTTCAAAAAGGAAAATGTATTTTGAGAGTATACTATTTGAACTATATTTCATCCTTTTCTGTATGTGATATGCAGAGATGTGACAGAGCAATACTTTGCTCATGAATGACAGGATTACATAAATGACATTTTAGAAATGATGTTTCATTTATCTGCTAAATTAACACTGTGGTAGAGTAAAATTTATCTAATGGCATTCCCCATATTAAGATGTGAGAGAATTTGGCTTAGTTTCCTGATTTTCTTAAAAGGACTTTAGCCCATGAGAGTAATCGTCTTCCAGTGACCAGGAATGTTCCTAGGAACTGTTTATTTTACTAATGTAGATATAACTTAAGAGTACTCTATGCCCAAGGTGTTGTAAGTCTCTTCTGCTGAAGCATTTTACCCATATAGGGGATGATTAGAAGTTCACTGGGACAGAGAGAAGGAACATGAGTGTGAGAATATCTACAGAATTTATACACATATGTACATGCATAGATATATATGAAAAACATCATACATGCAAAAAACTTATCGTGTAGAAAATGGAACACCTTCATCATAGAATCCTTTTCCCTCTTCTCCTTTTTTCCTCTTTTCACATATGTGCAAACACCTACCCCTAGGAATGCCCCTTCCTCACAGGGTGAACACACTCCTGGGAGTATGTGGGCTCAAGTTCTCTCAAGCATGACTCTTCTATAGAAGGTGAGTGCTCTGTTGAAGGAACAATACTGTGATGCTGTCATCTCTTTACACTATTTTTTCTTGTCTAACACACAATCACTTGATATCTATTTGATCCGGCTTTGTGGTCAAGCCAATGGAAAACGTCTAGTTCTCAAATCTCTATGTAATTTGGGTGTGAGCTAAGTTTTTGGTTACTAGGCAGTACCAAGAGACATGATTGTGTGTGTAAACAAAAGCACCCAAACAACATTACTGTCAGAAATGTAAACATGTAAGGGTTTGTCCTGGTTTAGGTTTTTTGCTGCTCTGGCAGCAAGGGGGTTAACAGCTCAGCTCTTGCCTGGGCCCTGTTGCTGCCAAAGTCACAAGCAGAAGGAGATAGAGACGTCTCTGTGAATAAACATATTTGGGAGCGAAGAAAAAAAACTTAGTAGTAAAATGTAGTGTGCCGGGTCAGAACGTGTGTCAGAAGCTGAAATCTCTGAAGGACCCCCCAGGCCTACTAGAGAGGGGATAGGAATGTTCTTCCAGGCATCCCGCTGCTGTTTGTGGAATTGGACGGATCATGGTGTAAGCCTATGGACTACAGAGAGGGGAACCAGNCAGCTAATGTCAAAGTTTATTGGAAACTGAGCAAAGATTCTGAGAACAAAGTTTTCTCCAAGGGTGCGAAGGTCAGTCTGCTTCAGGGTAGGTAGGCCTTGCAGAGGGTTCTGGACAGGCTGGATCACTGGACCAAGACCAACAGCATGAGGTTCAAAAAAAAAAGTGCCAGGTCCCTGCATTTTGGCCACAACAACCCCCTGCAGAACTACAGGCCTGGGGTAAGAGTGGCTGGAAAGCCGCCCAGTGGAAAAAGACCTGGGGGTACTGGTTGGCAGAGACTGAATATGAGCCAGGAGCATGCCCAGGTGGCCAAGAGGGCCGATGGCATCCTGGCCTGTATCAGGAACAGTATGGCCAGCAGGATGAGGGGAAATGATTCTCCTCCAGTACTCGGCAGTGGTGAAGCCACACCTTGAGTCCTGGGCCCGGTTTGGGCCCCTCACTACAAGAAAGACATGGAGGTGCTGGAGCACGTCAGAGAAGGGCAATGAGGCTGATGAAGGGACTGGAGCACAAATGGTATGAGGAGCAGCTGAGGGAGCTGGGGTTGTTTAGCCTGGAGAAGAGGAGGCTCAGGAGAACCCTTACTGCTCTCTACAACTGCCTGAGAGGAAATGGTAGCAGAAGGGGGTTGGTCTCTTCTCCCAGGCAACCAGTTACGGGACAAGAGGACATAGTCTTAAGCTGCACAAGGGCAGGTTTGGACATTAGGAGGAATTTCTTCACAGAAAGGATCATGAGACATTGGAATGGACTACCCAGGGAGGTGGTAGAGTCACCAGCCCTGGAGATGTTTAATGAAAACCTGGATGTGGCATTTCATGCCATGGTCTAGACAAGGTGGTTTGTTTGTGGGTTAGACTTGATGATCTCAGAGGTCTTTTCCAACCTAATTGATCCTGTAATTCTGTGTATGATGGTACCAGCTAGATACTTGGGGTTTTTATATGATTCAAGAAGATGAATACCCTTCATTCCAACAATGTGGCTGGATTATGTTTCAGTGCTAAGTTTCTGAACCTACCGCTGAGTGCAACGAATCAGCATGAGTGCTTGTGCAGTCAACACCCAAAAAGACAAAGCTATCTCTAGCAATCATCCTTAAAAATTTTGACAACCTCATCAAGTTCAAGATGGAAGACTATGATCATCTCAAAAGACTTGATTTTTTTTTCAGAAATTAGTATTTGCTCTCAAACCCCTTCTATGTTACAGTGTAATTAGTTGACTTTTGGATAAGTTTCTACAAGTTCTATTTTCACCTGAATTTTCATGTTGTAATGCTTTTTGAAGACTTGTTCCAGCTTGTACTCTGTATTAGTCTTGTTTCTTTTTGATAGTGGAATTGATGAAAACAGTAAACTCTTTTTGGTTTGTTTGATACACCTGAAAATCATTTTAATCCATGTTTCGTTTAGCCCATTTTTAATGAAATGGAATGAACTAAACTTCATCTCTTTTCCTCAAGTTTCTGGAGTGTTTTCATTAACACGACAAAGGACTCCATTTAAAAAGTGGGCCACTTATGACAATCTTCAAGGACTTTTTCAAATCAGAAACTGCTCTGTGGTAAGTACAAGACTGTAATCACTTCAAAGCTTTTGAAGGACTTCAGGTGGGAAGAGAATGGAACTGGCACATGCATAGAAAGCCATTTGAAGTTCTTGGAACACATCATAAGAGCAATCCAAATAACCTGAAATTGCACCGAACTCCGTTTTTTAAATAAAATTTTCTCAAGCTAAAGCTTTATAGCTTTTTTTATTGTGGATTTTTAAACTTAATAATCTTAGACATATACTTTAAAGAAATTTCATACCAAAAATAGTATATCACATCTACAATCTCTTTATGAAATACTACTCTGGACTTTTAAAGACTCAATATTTTTAATGCCATATTTTACGCTTAAAAATGCCTGAAGCTAAATGAAGATTTAGATTCATTTTTGTTTTACTTCTGGTCTGCTGCTTTCAAAAATAAGATTAGGAAAAAAAGTATTGGTGACAATCCCTTTCTTTTTATGAAAAAGAAAGAAACAAATGACACATGGGCAACAAAAATGTGCTCACTTATCTGAGGTGGTGCATAGGTGAGCTCTACCACTATGGAAAAGATGAGGAACCCTATGTAAAAACGACAATGTTTTTGTCACCATCTCATCCAATACAATTCTAGAAACAGATAGTCTTCTGAAGAGTGGAAAGACAAGATGGTGGAGGAGACAAGTAATAAATATTTTCAGGCCAAAACACTCAATATCATCTAATTTTCTTCATAGACATTATTAACTATTTCTCTCCAAACTGAAGTCCCAAATTTTTAAAATAGGAAAATTCTGTTCTCCTTATAAAGGTTCAGACTGATCCAGAGGTACTACCTGGGAGCAAATGCCTTTAGGAAAATTCCCTTTACTCTTTCAGTGAGAATTCAGATCACCAAAGAGTCATCCCAGCACACGTAAATCAGTTTGGATTTTGAGTGGTATGAGCAAAAGAACTAGTTTGGGCATAACCTAATCTTATGACTCAACTGCTAGAAAACATGAAATCATATTCATATTATCTTCCCAGAAATTTATTTGCTTTACTTGATGAGAAATTAGCGCAGATTCAGTGACATATTTAGATGTGGTCTCTCACTGTGACAGCTGTTACATGGTAAACAAAGAAAGTTGGTAAGTTACCTCAAGGTATGCACAGGGTACTTGAAAGTATATAAGAATTACAGAAATGTTGAACTGAAGTTTGTCAGTATTCTTCTCCTTTGTGTAACTGGAATTTCCCCATGCAAACTCTATTTAATTTTTATACAGTACATTTTAAGATATTGCACAACTGAAATGTTGCAACATTCTTCCTCTTTTTTTATCACTCTAAGTTTTACTAAATCACATTCTTAATCACATGAGTCAGATTCTTAGGCTAAGGCAATGACCTGCAAAATTAGAATATCAACAATGGTATGATTATTGGCCTGAGTACTTTGAAGAAAACCTGTTATTCCCAAGACCACCTTCTACAAGACCATATGCTTATAGCATGTGCCTTTAGAACTATTA
The DNA here is from genome assembly GCA_013390025.1 of Pitta sordida. Classification (NCBI taxonomy): domain Eukaryota; kingdom Metazoa; phylum Chordata; class Aves; order Passeriformes; family Pittidae; genus Pitta; species Pitta sordida. The sequence goes on from WEKX01015531.1 coordinate 44,367, forward strand.
CAGACTCTTCATCAATAGTTAATGTATATCCTTAGCCCAAATGTGGTTTTAAAATTATATAAAATAAACAAGACTTTAAAAAATTTTACTATTAAATGCAGAGGGCCTAAAGTGTGACTGGATATCACTGACGCAGCCAGTTAACACCATTGTTTTGTTTGGGCTCTTTTAGGGTATACAGGCATTTATTTTAATTCTGCAGCTAAACAATAAGAATGACTTTTTCTGTGAATTCTTCCATTAGACTGATATAACTGTGGCAGCTGCAATACATTCTGTATTGCATAACATAAGCTGTTACTTAAAGGTTTGGTCTAAAGATAAAGACACAATTAAGATACTCAGGCTGCCAAAAACCTAACTGCAAACACAGTTATACAGAAAAAACCCACATCCTGGTCTCTCACGTATTTTATTCTATGTCATTGCTTTACTATAAGAAACAGAATTTGTCAAAATTCTTACTGCAAGACCAAAATCCTTCTAAGCACAAACTGTGTATTGAGAGCGGACGCAGTTATATCAAATGGTTTATTTTTTCTTGGTTAATAATGGATAAATCGCACTGATCACAAGTGCTTTTGAGTCAGTAAAACTCTGTATGCAATTAAGGATGAGCAGTAGGGTAGAACAAGATAGAACAAGATAGAACAAGGCTTTCCAAGAGTTGAGCCCAAATTTGTGCAGATAATCTTAAAAAGTTTTCCTAACATATCCACAAAGCTCAATTTGTTCAGCTCAATTTGAATGAAGTTCAGCTTTCTTGTAGGTTGTGGTGTCATTTGCACTTGTCTATGATGACAAATCCTAATTTTCAATCAAATTTGCTTGTATGTGCCAAGCAGGTTAGTCTTCTGAAATTAAGCATGTCCATGAAGTCTTCCAAGGACTTAGATCTAGATGTATTTTGAAAGATGTAGTCTAAAATTTTATTTAGATCTTCTGTATATCAGAGACGCTCTTGCGTTTCTGGCTGTATGTATATACGGATATATATATATATATATACACTATATAGTATATATATTTTTTTTGTATCTTATTTATTAAGAGAAAAATACTAGTAATGTCATAATTTAGATTTAAATGTTGATATAAGCAGCGCATAAACAATAATTTATATAGAAGTGCACTTAAATGACAGAGGTTATACAAAAGATATGTCAGGCATCTCTTGGGAAGTCCTTTACATCCATTGGCCCTATACTGAAAATTTTTAAATGTGTGTCTGTGGGGATGCATGCACTACAAAAGCCATCACAGGGCTTCGAGTCCTGTCATCATCTGGTGCACTTTGACCCAGTTCTGAAGTTATACAAACAAAACTTCATTTCCACTACTGAAACCTGATGTTTTTCCAGGATCAGGCCTTCAGAACACTTCGCCTCCTGCTTCAGGTCTGTCAGCGTCAGTGGCTCTCAGAGGGGCCGGGGTGATGGAGGTGTGATGGGTGACTGGAGGGCACAGGCAGGCCGTGCCACCACTGCCTCTCTGGGGATCCCACACAGAACCTCCGCCCATGTGTCACACACACACCCCTGTCCCCGCACTTCGGCCGCTCCCACCGCGCCCCAGCCTCACCTGATGTAGGGGACGAGGGGCTCGACGTGCCCCTCCAGCACGGCGATCACATAGGAGATGATGAAGGCGGCCGAGGACCAGATGACGAGCAAAGCGGGGACGAAAGCCACGCCGGGCATGCAGCACAGCATCGCCGGCGACTGCCCTGCCCGGGGCATCAGCGGAGGGGCGGCAGCGCCCGACCGGGCTCCCTGCAGGCGCCCCCAAGTCACGGACCGTGCCCGGCGTCGCACAGACCAACACACACACGTGTCTTTCCCCGCCGGGCAGCGGCGCCGCCGCCACCAGCAGCCCCGGGGATGCCCCGCCGCCCGCTGACTTCCCTTCACTTTCGGTTCTGCTCCGCGCTGCCCCGGGGACAGCGCCCGCCCCGCCCGCTGCCGGGTCCGGACGGCAGCAGGGAGCCGGGGACGGCTCGGGGCCCTTCGCCTTCCACTGCTGCCCACACCTGGCAGCGCTTCGGGTAGTTTGTGACCGCAGGAATTCTCCCCACGGCCCCGGCACCGCTGGCTGGCGGCTCTCGGGGCCGCACACGCCCTGTCTATCGGGGCAGGGGTGGGCGGTGCGGCCGGGGAGCGCTCGGCGGGGTCTGTGGGTCACTCCGACTTGTGCCCTCACAGTTACCTTTAGAAAGGCTTCAAAAGTGGCCCGGTGTGCGCGTAGAGCGGCTCTTGGCAGCTTGGCACGGCACGGGAGGGTTCAGAAAGCCTGGGGTCTAGAGTTCCCACTGGGGAGTCCTGCACTCTACCCGCCTCACTCACATGCGACTTTCGTTTCAAGCACATGATGTGGCTTTGATTTGCAAACCTTCCGTGAGATTCACTTTTTCACATGCCTAGAGGGAAGCCATTGCTGAGTCAAAATCATGTCATGTTCAACATTTTCGCTTGGGTTTAACTTGAAACCACAGACGATCTGTCAGGATTGTTTCTGTTTCCTTTGCCTGTCCATAGTTACCTGGCTTCCAAACTAACATGTAACTGCAAGGTCGGCATTCTGCGACAGACATACCTGTGCATATTGTGCCTCTCTCCCTGAAAAGGTATTGAGAATCTTGCCTTTATTACACATTCCCTGTGGTGGATACATACAAGGTGAGTACTTGGCATGCCTTTGAAGGTGTTAGGAAAGGAGATAGAAATTTACTAAAAGCACTTGCTTAGGACAATATATCTTGTGGCAAGTACGGAAAAATAACAAAACAAATTATTCTACCTCTAAGACTGAAGGTACTCTACACCCTATGCCTTTTGGCAGCAGCATGTTGCTCATATACTTTACATATAACTTGAGGGTGATAATTCACTGATATTTCAGGTTTTAAAGAAATCCACCACTTTTCATATTGGCTAAAACTTCTGTACTAATCAGGGAGAGAGGTATTTTATATACGTATAGCAAAAGAAAGAGTTTGGGGAAAAAATCAATACCAAACCACAAAATTATACTTAATATTTCCATAGCCTATCTTCCAGTAATTTTGAGTGACAGAAATTTCTAGCTGAAAGAGTATATTTATTTCTTTTTAAGTTAGAGGTACAAAATAGCGGGATTAAATATTTGACTTGTCTTAATATATGATGGTTTAAAAAAACTTGTTGAATTATGCCTCAAGTTCAGGTATCTTTGGGGTTTTTTCCCTTGAAACAGAAAATCAAAGAACTTATATATACATGTAATCTTCTAAATAAATGAACTGCAGAAATGCAGAAATTTATAGAAGTAGAATTTTACATTTTTATGTGTCAGTAGTTTTGCATTCTGGGTTGGCTCCCTGCAGAAAAAGGAAGGGGTTCACTTTATTTTACTGCATCAACATTTAGGTTGCATTGTTGGAAAAGTGTTTCATCCACAGTCCTGCACAGAATCGTTATACTAACTGTAGTTTTGTAAATGGCAAATAAACCACTCTTAAGTGTGAGTTGAGTATTTAAATTCCTCACATGACTTTTTGAAGTACCTGAACACTATTTGGAATGAAAGAAAGACACGGGTTTGCTCAAGCAGGTGTCAACTTACTGTTTGGTGATCACTAGCAATTTGTTGCCATGTAAATATTTACAACAACTCATGTGATGTTTCTTTTTCTTTATAATTTTATTGCAGAAGGTAGTCAGTAACAACATATAATTTGAGCAGTGATCTTTAATTGGTTTTTATCAGAAGCATTAGCATGTTCTTAAAAGATCATTAGAAATTGAAAGGAGTAACAAACACACATTATTGACAAACTTTGGAGGAGTTATTTTATTTCCTGGACTTGAGAATATTAGTGTGATATTTCAAGAAGGGCTATGCATTTTAATTTATTGTGCTTTCTATAAGTTATTTTAAAATGCTTGCAGTATAAAATATGACTGTGGACTTTAACAGAGCTCCATGGGATTTTTGTAGAAGAAATTCTAGATGTGAGGCAACAATGTGTGCTTGCAGTCCAGAAATCAAGTTGTACCTTGGGCTCTCTCAACAGTGTGTGACCTACCCCTCTACTCACTTTGATGAAGCCCCACCAGGAGTGGTGCATTCACCTCTGGGGTCCCCCGCACGAGAAAGACATGGACCTGTTACAGTGGATCCAGAGTAGGATCACAAAAATGATCAGAGGGATGGAGCACCTTTCTTATTGAGGAAAGGCTGAGACAACTGAGGTTGTTCAGTCTGGAGGAGAGAAGGTTCAGGGACAACACATTGCACCTTTGCGTTACTTAAAGAGGGCTTGACAAAAGACAGAGAGATATTTTTTTACTGAGGTCTGTAGTGATGCTACAAAGGGAAATGGCTTTAAACAGAAAGAGGGTAGATTTGGATTAAATATTATTAAGAAGAAATTCTCCACTGTGAGGGTGGTGAGACACTAGGACAGGTTGGCCAGAGACATTGTGAATGCTCCATCCCTGGAAGTGTTCATGGCCAGGCTGAGTGGGTCTCTGAGCAACCTAGTCTAGTGGAAGGTGTCCCTGCCAGTGGAAAAGGTGTTGAAACTAGATCATCTTTAAAGTTCTTTCTGAACCAAACCCTTCTATGATTTAACAGAATGGTCAAACTTCTTCATATCAGAATTATTAGAAAAATAGATATGTCAAGATGTGAAATAATAACATCCATGTCAGTGATTTGAAAACATATGAAGGTAAAGGAAGAAGTAATGGAAGAGATCTAAAATGGGCTATGCTGCTGGTACTTGTATCCTCACTTTTCTTCTATTTTATTCAAATGTGGTTTCCATGGATTTTGTAATTATCATATATATATATATATATATATACACACACACACATATGTATATATATGTGTAACTATTTTCTTTCTCTAATTCTAAAATCATTTTCTATGAAGTGACCTGTAACATGACACGCCTAGTTGGAAGACTCCCCTTTCCCAAATATATTAGTCTTTAATATGTCTCCATCATGTTCAGACTGAACCAGTGCAGAATAGTTACAGTAGCATTTACTTTCCTGATTTGGTAAACAACTGGCTGGAAGATGGGAGAACAGATGGTAAGCTTCAGGAGAAACTCTTACAGCATGGCCTGGATAGAAGCATTTTATGTTGGGTTAGGAATTGGTTGGATGGACGAGCTCAGAGAGTGTTGGTGAATAGTGCCACATCCAGCTGGCAGCCAGTCACTGGAGATCACACAGGGATCAGTACTTGACCCGGCACTGTTCAACATCTCTATTGACGATATGGACGAGGGAATTGAGTCCATCATCAGCAAGTTTGCAGATGATACCAAGCTGGGGGCAAATGTTGAACTGCCAGAGGGTAGAAGGACCTTTCAGAGGGACCTTGACAGGCTAGAGAAATGNTTACTGGAATGGTCTGCCCAGGGAGGTGGTGGAGTCGCCATCCCTGGAGGTGTTTAATGAGGATGCTCAGTGACATGGTCTAGATGGTGGGTGGCTTGGATGGATGGAGCGTGGTGCCTGTGGTTCCACGCTTGTGGGTCTGGGAGTTGGACTAGATGATCCTGTGGGTCCCTTCCAACTCAGAATAACCTGTGAAACCTGTGAAACAGAATCACAGAATATTCTGAGTTTGAGGGGACCCACAAATATCACTGAGTCTCTTAAGTGAATGGCCCATACAGGGATCAAATCCACAACTTTGGTGTTATTAGCACCATGCTCTGACCATCTGAGCTAATCTCAGCAAGAGACAAGAAGAATGACAGTCATGAATGTCTGGAACAAAAGCAAGAGAGATGTCGTTCAGTTCCTTTTTGAGATCCATTTTTCTACATACAAGCACTAGGCGAAAAAGCAGCCTTTATCTCTGAATAGAATGCTTTTTTTTGTTTGTTTTTTAATTAAAAACTGCAAGTCTTTTAGCAAACTCTATGGCAAAGCCAAGTGATTTTTGTCTTACATAGTATGTATTTTCTAAAGATGAGTAAAAGGTATCCAGCTTGCTTTGGCTGTCATACACAGTCATTCAAAACCCTAAGTAAAACTAAAAGTACCATTTTAGTGTAGGCTGTTACTTCACTAATCTCCAAGCACTTTTACCTCACTTAAAAATCTGTGAGAATGTTACATTTAGAATATAAAACCGTAAGGTCTCCAGATTTTGTACTCATAACTTGTTTGTTGATTTTATTTATATGTAACAGACCTGCATATCCAGGGAACTTCCCTATAAGGATGTACCCCTAGGAATGCACCGACTTACAACTGCTCATCAGCAGAACTAGATCTTCCCAGAGAATAAAGTGAGAGTGAAGAGGAAGAATTTGTTGCCTGTAAAGAGAAAAGCAGCTTTGTGTAAAAAAGGAAAGGAGGATGTGAGAGCTGTGCAGTAGTAAAGATGATGCTGACTGGAAAGAAGGAGACAGTTGTACCAGACGTACATTTACAGAAGCGATGAAATACACTAACTTCTTCACATTAATGTGTGAAGAGTTCAGGCTGGTTTGTGGTACTCCTCCCTTCCTCTTTGGTCACATGGCAATATCTGTAACCTTCTCTCAGTGCATGTGTAAGCTGTTCACACTTCTGGCATGAAGTCTGAAATGGCAATACGTAGTAAAAACCTATACCTTCAGTGAAGTCCTGTGCTGTGAGGCATTCATGGCATGAATTACAATTTCTAAACAATAATGTGATTTAATTATAAAGTAGTTGTCAGGTGGTTTACTTTGCTCCATTTGTTTTAGATCCCTCTATAGGCAGCTACATATCTGGCTAGATGTCTAACCAAAATGCAGGTAAAGATGTCTCAGCTGTCAAAGAGATGGGACAAGTTAAAAATAGCAAATCCCTTAATAATGGAGAGAGGTAAATACTGGATTGAAAATGTGTAAAAATAAAAAAAAATTTAAAAAAAACAGAAAGAAAAAAGTGGGGCAGGACAAATTTGGATCAATTACTCCCAGTAATGATGAGATGTGAAAAGTATTATTCCAGGATTTCTAGAAAAGATTAGCTCTGGAAATATATTCTTTTGACTACTCTACTCTCTATTTTTACTTTATTTCTGGATGATTTTTTTTTAAAACATTTTATTGGGAAAAATCTTTGTTTCCAGAATGCATCATCTATAAACTGATGTGGGCTATAAAGTGCATGAAAAGAGACTATTTACCTGCAGATGAACCAATGGCTCTGTTCTTCTCCACTGTAAATTAGTTAAGGCAGTGTGCTGAAGAAGTTAGTGGGAGAATTTGGCTTTAGCATTTTAATGATTTTGGCAGGACAATTTTTCAGGAGAACGTTTTAAATGAAAAGGAAATAATTCAAAGTGAAATGGGAGCTTTTTATGTGGCCTTGCCATCTGAGAGAAGTACCTTTGCAGTTTTCTTAGTGGAACACAGTAGCTGACACTAAACTGCTTCCTGAACAGGAAGTAATGAAATTCATGAACTTGAGGATGCAAAGGGATCAAAGATCTCAGACCCTAACCTGAGAGAAATTAATCATTCCTATGAAAAGCTATCAGAAATATCTTTTCCTCAACATCAGAAGTGGCCACTGATGTGCTATGTCCAACATAAAACCTCCTAGAAATGGGGAGCACTCAGTGCTGAAAAATAAATTTGCCAGAACAATTTGGAGATGTTGGTTTGTCTGCCTTTACCACATCATATTACTAAATATAGGGCACTCAACTATTTCTTCCTGTGCATACCATACTTTGCACATTGCTGACATTGAATTACTGTTTGCTTCTTCCATAAACTTCCTTCTTTTTTTTTGTCTGGACACAGCTGACACCAAGTTCTAACAAGGCCAAAGAGAGCTTCTACATGTGCTTAGGGGTAACACATATTATGAAATCTCTTTATGTTGAAACTGATACAAATGTAGAAAATAGGCATACTTAGTAAAATGTAATTTTACAAAACCTAAATATTGTATCCAAGTTCATATTCTATTTTAACAAACTGTGCTTTCCATCCTTCCTTGGCCTCTGTCCATGACATTCATAGCTACTCTATATCAAAGGTTTGTGCTGCATAGCAACTCTGTTAAGACCACAGATAATATGGAATAAAGGCTGAAGGATTGTTCTTGTTCAGTAAAAATGCAGTGAAATCATTATCATGAGGCATAAGCAAATTCCCAGCTTTGTAGCTGTCAAAGAGCACTGCAATAACCCGTAGGAACACCACTGCTTCTCATTTGTTTGAGGAACTTTGGATAGAGAAAAAGCTGGTGCAGCTTGGAAATCCCAGAGAGAAGATCATGAGCTATACCTGTGTCTTGTCTGTACCAGCTCCTTCACATTCAAGAATGGCGGTGACAGACAGAGGCACCAGGGTCTGCAGTGGTTCTAGTTGTGCATTGATGCAGTCAGGGTTCAGTGGCAGATGGATGGGAAGTGGTGCCACAGGCAGCAGAGGCCACAGGTTGCCGATTAGAGCCCACTAAAGCGGGTTGCTCCATCTCATAGGGCCACCCTGTAGAGAAAACCCCGGTGGTCCTTCTCCCTCTCTGGGCCTTGTGAGATTCAGGTTGTTTTTTGGAGGCTCATGGGCCAGGAATTCCAAGTTTAATTTTTCTGTGGCTATCAAGGCATTTCAGGGTGCATGAAAATAAAGACATCATGTTGAATTCTCATCACATATGTAAAGTTTAGTATGGGGGAATACCAACTAGCAATAACATGAAAGAGGAACAATTTTGGTCAATATGATGCACTAAGACTCTGGAGATATCCCTGGAGGCATTTAAAAGATAAGTAAATGAGGTACTTAAGGACGTGGTTGGTGGACCTGTCAGTGCTGGGTTAATGATTGGACTTGATGATCTTAAAGGTATTTTCCAGCCTAAACAATTCTATGATTCTGTGCTTGGAAATAAAATAGCTGTGAGGAACAGCAGTTAATACAACTTTCCAAAAAGATCTTTTATTGATTATTTCCAGTCTTTTCTCCTTGTAGTCTCTTAAGCATTTTTAAACATAGAAAGTTTATTTCCAAGTAAAAAGGAAAGGAAATCCTAAAGAGGTCCTTTATCTATTTTATCCTCCTGTCTGATACCCTGAGACATATCAGATGATTGAGAGCTAACTAACCAGAAATAGGTGTTTTTCTTAATATTCTGAGTCTCCATCTTTCCACTGCAATGTAATAAGTGCATGCTATTTGATACAGCTACAAAATCTTATTGGCCACTCTTCATCACAAAAGGCATCTCCATTTTTTTCTGCCGTGTGCAGCTGAGTGAGTTTAAAAGACTACCCTGCCCATTCTAACCATTGAATTTATACAGTCTGTTTTCTGTGCTATTACAAATTGGCAGAATTAACAAAAGAATTTACCAGCTATACTTTTCAGATTTTTGTAAATATCCTTTCTAGTGTCTGCACAAATAAGAAAGAAGTGGAAAGGGTAGGGACTGAGTGATGTTTAAGAGAGAATATTATTTTTTCCTATAGAGAAACAGGGTCTGAGCAAAAAATCCAAAGGATCCTATACTCTCTTAAGAGAATTTTCAAGTAACCAGTCATAAATTCCTTGCATATCTGTTCAGAAGGTTGCAAGCTGAACATCTGAGGTTTTTAAAAAGTCCTGAAGGATTGAGCATGATTTTAAAATGTCCACTTTTGTTGCAGTGCTAAGTGAAAACTCTCATTAGCTGCATATAATTAGAATGCATTTGCCCATGAGGCTAAAATTACTGCAGACTGATTAGGAGAGAATCCGTTATAAGACAGAGCATCAAGGTCTAACACAATCTCTCAGAAACTAATCACTTGTATTCGATCTCTCTCTTAGAGGTAATGTCAGTGGCATCGAGTCTTATCAGAGGCTAAGAGGTCTATAAATGGTGAGTCAAAATGAGATTATGTTTTGAAGGATAGAATACTGCTCAGTCACTGTCTTCTATGTTCTGAGTGACTAATGTGATTTAAATATTGTATTTGATAGATGGTGGTACTACCAAATTCACAGTGCTGTAGCAAGCTATTAATTCAAGTATGCCTAGGGCTACTACTTTGAGTTTCAGAAGTATAGACATTATAGGGGGTTAGGGTGTGAAGGGAGAGGGAGAGAAGTCCTAGAAGGCTCTATAGTCTCTCATTTTCTTCCCATAGAAAATGCTTATGCAGCTCTTCAAAATACTGGCAAGCACACCTGTCTGTTTTGACTAGCCCTCTACAACATCCTCTGTTGGCTCCGAGGTGCACAGAAAATACTCAAATGCTTAGAGGAGCCAGTCCTTTAGAGTGTGTTAATGTAATAAACAAACATGAAAGTGTGACAGAGAAAGCTTTGAAAGGCTTTGGCAGGGAAAAAAAAGGGTCAGAGCTGTGTAGAGGGGCTGTAGGCCCCTGCTGGTGGATCTGCAAGTGTGCTTAGGTGCCAGAATGTCACACTAATTTCAGCACAGCTGCTGCAGATCATGTTAGTTGTGAAGATCTGGCAAATAGCAGATACTGTGAAATAGCAAATCTCTGCTTCCTACCAGGAGCTCGTGTTCACAGGGGCAAGGCGTCACTGTTTCTCATTTTCCTCTAAACAGGACAAAGCTTCCCTGGATACTTACATTTGCCACCTTTGCATGATGATGACATGCAATTGTAACAGTAGTTATTTACAACCAAGTTAAAATTAGGATTTTGGATTATGGTTATGCTAAAAAGTGCTTTTATAATATCTCTTTTTTTCTTAAATTTTACTGAATAGAGACTCTTTTGACCAAATGCACAAAGGTAATTACGGAACAGGTTTTTAAGCAGTTGTCTAAATTGCCATTAAAATCAATAGGAATTTATATGCTTTTATAGGGTTTTTTGAGAACTTTAATCCTTCTGAGCATGTGCATTACAAGAGGAATGGTGAAATAATTGGCTGCTTTTGTCTCCTCTCCATTCTTCAGTGCAGGGGCAAACCTGTTCATATCTGTATAGAAGTTCTAGGATTTAAGAAAAGTTCTTAGTATATCTACTGTCGATCTATCTAATGACTAGGACAGGAGCAGATATGATGGCTGCATAATTACAATAAAAAATATAAATTGAACCCTGGCTCTGCTGCAAAACTCTTCTCTCTGATTATGGCCAGATTACTTCAAACAAACACTCTACAGGCAAGTCATTACCTCTCTGTTAACTTTTTCTTGCCTGACTTGAAACACCTATGAAGCTCAGAAGTTCAGAACATTCACAAAGGGAGACAAAGTCCCTAAGAGGGAACTGCTGAGCCTTCAGAGCACTATCAGTTAGCTCCTGTACTGTGAAAACCCAGACCTAAGGTAGAAGCAGACATCAAACTTGCTGAATTTTGTCTTTAACCTTGTGCTCAGTAATATTTTCTTCACAGAGGTGCTACAAGATCAATTAATGTCTGTGAAAAAGACCACAGAGCGATGAACAGGGGAAACCTATGATGATGCTAATTCCCTTTGCTTTAATGCAAGTAAATATTATTCTTGGCTAACAGGGAAGCTTGAGATGCTAGGTTGTTTATTTCTGGTGTTCTGCTTTAATCAAAGATTGTTGCCTTGTGTATGTATTTAGCTCTTACTGTTCTTCCTTCCCAGCAAATTAGAATGCAAAAGATTTGGAAAGTGCTGCTACCAGACAAGTCTACCATGTCCAGTAGCAAATTCTGCCTTCCTCAAGCTTTTGAACATTACAGGATTACCATTCCTGTTGAAAGAAAGTAGGTACCTTTTTCTTTTTGACAGCAGCTTCTACTCACTCTTAGAAAAGTGTAACTATAGAAGGTAAAACATCACAAGTTCAGAGTTTTCTGAGAGACCTAAGAGAGAGAAAATGGTGGTGGAGGCAACTTGTAGAAAATCAGGATCAAGAAAAAGCGTGTTTATAACTATTTGACTGCTTGTTTAGATTACATCATAATCCACAGAAGTCGTGCCTTTGCGTTAAGTGCTGCTACGTGCATCTCCAAGTTAATACAAAAACAAGAACAGTCAAGTAGATTATTCCAAGACCCCAGTTGTTTACATGGATAATGACTTGGCAAGGCCCTTAAGTATGTGTTGGATTATAATAACAGTGTCTTTTTTTTAGATACCCTGACATCTAGTGGAATTTATTGCTCCAAGCAGAATATCTGGGTTCATCTGCATTTACAATAACTGGGGGAAATGGAGAAAGTATTCCATCCTTGGGTACAATAGTAAGGTTCTCACCTGAAGAACTGCATAAGCAGTGCACTAAAATGTGAAAAAAGAAGGTCCGTGATCTGGATTCTGGTTTTGAGCTTGAAAGTAATTTCTAGTGACAGATATAGAAGAATCCAATAAATGTGGATAGATTGTCTTGAAAGGGATTTGAACCTACATTTACTATGTGTATCTTAATAGCTTGCAATTAATTAACAAGTTGAGGGTGGCCTTGTTTTCATCCGCTTTCCAAATCTTTCACAGAGTGATCAAGGTGGAAGAGACCTTAGAGATCACTCGACACCACCAAAATCACCCCTAAACTGTATCCCCAAGTGTTTGTTTTAACACTTCCAGAAACAGTAACTCCAGCACTGCCCTGGGAAACTTATTCCAGTGCCTCACCACTCTATTAACAAATTTTTTTCTCTAGTATCTAATCTGAAACTCTCCTGACACAACTTGAGGACATTTCCTCTTGTCCTTTCACATGAGACATAGTATAACAGGCCAGCCCCCATCTCTCTGCAGCTTTCTGTCAGATGATTTTAGGGATCATTGAGATCCCTCCTGAGCCTCCTCTTCCCCAGACTAGACAACCCCCTTTTTCTGTTACATGGAATAATTAAGCCTTTGATGGACTGAAGATGACAAGAGTGTATGAGCCCATGGCAAAATGGGAATATAGACGGACCATGGAGTCTGTCTCCTGTCACAAGCTGATTAAAGTATCTTTCAAGGCTATTCCTGCTTCAAATACGTTCCAGACCCTATTTTTCTCCCTGTTTGTTTGTTTGTTTGTTTTGATTTTTCCTTTGGTTTGTTTGAGTTTTTCTTTGGTTTGTTTTAACCTGGTGACAGTATTGCATTTGGTCTGATCCTCATTCCTGTGATGTGACCAAGTAAAATCTTTCAGTGTCCTTTCAGAAGGAAAGATCTGGTTGTTCCTCCCCAGGCACCAATTTCAGTTTAAATACATAACCTTTGAACATGAATGTTCTACAAGCAAGGACAGATATAGTCCCATAATACATAATCTGTTCACCAGCTTTTTATATCTCTGTATCTACTGGAATACTTTGGCTGATACTTCATAAAATAATTCAAAGATTATGTGAGTTTTAATAGCTTTATCACACTGGTATGGTATGGAAGTATTTATTAATCTATATAAATGTATCATCCCACACTTGCACTAGTTATTCATTCAAGTCTTGAGGTAATTAGGTTTTCCTGACCATTTTTCTTCTTTATTTTGGTGTTATGTCTCTCAGCTTCATCTCTTCAGCACATTCTATTCAGTTTCTGCATTTTTGCAGTGCTGTTGACCACAAATTATGTTTTTTCTCATAATCTGCCCATATGCTATACCTCAGTTCTCAATGAAAACCTCAGTTTGCTGTCCCAGAATACCAGGCCATCACTAGCACTGCAGCCACAGTGCTGTAGGCGGTTGTAAAGAGATGCTGCAGTGCAATAATAATGACTGGGTAGTAAGAGTTCAATAATAATAACACAGTGCTTGAGCAGGAGGAGCAGGTGAAGGAAGTACCAGCAAGTATGCAAAGATTATATTCCCCCAGGGTAGAACTTAGGCACCTTGTTGAGGCGTGTGAAGGAAGAAGGCCGCATGTATGAGGAGAAAGAGCTGTCTGTGCACGAGTGATAAAAGCTAGGTGGAGTCCTCTCACACCACAACTTATGTAAATGTACTAGGACAAACTTCTGGAAGCTGTCAGGCATTGTTACTTCCCTCAGGGAAAAATAGGATCAAAAGGGTCATGTTTGTTAGTCAGAAAAGTCGCTGCAGAGAATTTGAAGAAATACTCAGAGGAACTTTCAATGCAAGGGTAGACTGCAGAGATAGGTGCTACTGTCTTTGGCCTCATGAGGGCCTATGACACCACATCATTCTGGTCTGGTAAGCAGAAATGCCTCTACCTGGTGCAATTTTTGACAGCAGTGTCCTATGTAGTTGGCAGAATTTCATGGCAGAAAACAGATTTATGCAGATTAAGGATGTACAGAGTGTGGCTGTCAGCTAGTGATCTCTAACTAGTTTCTTGTTAACGTGTTTTTTCCTCAAGAGCTGCTCTTGAAGAACTCCACTAACAACCCTCTCTAGCCTACTGGTTCACATTCCATGAACCCACCCCTGCATTTTATTTCTGCGGCAAAACATGCAGTAGAAGATTTAACTTAAATCTCAGTGTGTAACTTGACTGTATCTTTATGATATCCAAGAATCACAGAATCACAGAATTGTTAGGATTGGAAGGGACCTCAGGAGATGATCCAGTTCCTGTGACACAGGTACACGTCTAGGTGGGGTTTGAAGGTCTCCAGGGAGGGAGACTCCATGACCTCCCTGTGCAACCTGTTCCAGAAGTTTTTCCTCATGTTGAGGGGAAACTGCTTGTGCCTTAGTTTATGGCCTGTTGCTGGGCATAAATCTCTTCTCTCAGGCTGCCAGTACCAGAACAAGAGGACACGGTCTTAAACTGCACCAAGGGATGTTTAGGCTGGATGTTAGGAAGAGCTTTTTCACAGAGAGAGTGATTCCTCAGTGGAATGGTCTGCCCAGGGAGGTGGTTGAGTTGCCATCCCTGGAGGTGTTTTAGAAAAGACTGGATGAGGAATTCATTGATATGACCTAGATAACGGGATAATGGGATGGGGAGTTTGGTTATTAAAAAACCCCAAACTGATGACATGACCCTGAGATTAGCTCAGATAGATGAAACATGGTGCTCGTGGCATCAGGGTTGTGGTTTCGATTCCTGTATGGGCATTCACTCGGNCCGGCGGGCCATGCTGCTAAAGCTGCTGCAGCGCCAGACCTATACCTGCCTGTCGCACAGGTATGGCCCCTGCCTCTGCCTCGGGGGCCTCGTCCTCATGATCGTCTCCGCGCTGCAGTTCGGGGAGGTCAGTACAGCGTCGCGCCGGCGCGGGGTGTCTGCTCCCCTTCCCCTCCTTCCCTCCGTGCTGAGCCGAGCCGAGCCGTGCCGGGGGCAGAGGTGCAGCCCCGCGGGTGCTCCCCTTTCCCCTCCTTCCCGCCGAGCCGAGCCGTGCCGGCTGCATGGCCAGGGCGGCTCGGGGGGCTCGGGTTGGGTCTGTGTTTCCGTGGGTGTCCGGGGAGCAGCGGGTCCCGCAGCGCACCCCGATCCGCCTTGGGCTGCGGGGCCGCTCCCGGAGGGCTGACACAAACCGGCTCCGCTTTGCTGGCGCTTGTGCTGTTTTCTCTTACCAGGTTTATCAGGCTTCCTAGGGCCGTGGTTTGGTTTGGGTCTTTTAAAACCTCGGTGCTGGATGTAACCTTTGAATGGCCATTGGAAGTGACAAAATCTTTGCCCCCTGCGGAGTTTAAGTGTATTCTCCACCCGAGCAGCCTGCGGGTCGACGGGGTCTGCCTTGCTTTGCTCGCTACTTGTTACTCAGTGTGCCCGCGTTATTTTGTAAATAATGCAGTGTAACTTACACTGTTTCTCGATGTCATTTTATGCGGATGTATATTTTAAAGCTACATATTGCCCTAACTCCTTGGGCAGTTATCAATGGAAAAATCTGGAGAGGAAAAAACCTAATCCTATTTCAGTGTAGTGCTTGAGAATATAGTGAAGATTCAGGGAATTCAAGTATTTTTGTCAGTCTAGAAGGATGGCAGTGTTAAATACAAACAGACTGGAATTTCCTGGTTTCTACCTTGTTCTCTTCCCCCACACCCCCTTTTGTTTTGTTTTTTTTCCCCCNTATGGCCTGTTGCTGGGCATAAATCTCTTCTCTCAGGCTGCCAGTACCAGAACAAGAGGACACGGTCTTAAACTGCACCAGGGGATGTTTAGGCTGGATGTTAGGAAGAGCTTTTTCACAGAGAGAGTGATCCCTCAGTGGAATGGTCTGCCCAGGGAGGTGGTTGAGTTGCCATCCCTGGAGGTGTTTTAGAAAAGACTGGATGAGGAATTCATTGACATGACCTAGATAATGGGATAATGGGATGGGGAGTTTGGTTATTAAAAAAACCCCAAACTGATGACATGACCCTGAGATTAGCTCAGATAGATGAAACATGGTGCTCGTGGCATAAGGGTTGTGGGTTCGATTCCTGTATGGGCATTCACTCGGGGGTTGGACTCAATGATCCTTGTGTGTCCCTTCCAACTAAGAATATTCTGTGATTCTGTGATCACTGAAAAAATCTGGCACCATGCTCTCGCACCTGCCTTTGAGGTATTTAAATGCATTGACCAGATCCGCTTTCAGTGCTCCCTTCTCTAGGCTAAACAGGCCCAACTCTCACAGTCTCTCCTCCTAAGAGAGATGGTCCAGACGCCTCAAAACTTTCGTGGCCTATGCTGGACTCTCTCCAGAAGCTCCTTGTCTTTCTTTGACTGAGGAGCCCAGAACCGGACACAGCATTCCAGATGTGGCCCCTCGAGCTGCTGGTCCTCTCGATCCCTCTTAGCTGTGGGGCGACACCCGGTTCGCTTTGCGGAGCTCGGCGCAGCGGGACGGCCCCGGGCGGGGCGGTGCAGCGGGGCCGGGCCATGCGGCACCGCCCCCAGGACNGGTTTATCAGGCTTCCTAGGGCCGTGGTTTGGTTTGGGTCTTTTAAAACCTCGGTGCTGGATGTAACCTTTGAATGGCCATTGGAAGTGACAAAATCTTTGCCCCCTGCGGAGTTTAAGTGTATTCTCCACCCGAGCAGCCTGCGGGTCGACGGGGTCTGCCTTGCTTTGCTCGCTACTTGTTACTCAGTGTGCCCGCGTTATTTTGTAAATAATGCAGTGTAACTTACACTGTTTCTCGATGTCATTTTATGCGGATGTATATTTTAAAGCTACATATTGCCCTAACTCCTTGGGCAGTTATCAATGGAAAAATCTGGAGAGGAAAAAACCTAATCCTATTTCAGTGTAGTGCTTGAGAATATAGTGAAGATTCAGGGAATTCAAGTATTTTTGTCAGTCTAGAAGGATGGCAGTGTTAAATACAAACAGACTGGAATTTCCTGGTTTCTACCTTGTTCTCTTCCCCCACACCCCCTTTTGTTTTGTTTTTTTTCCCCATTTATTCTCTGTTTTGTTTTGATGGGCTCTTTCAGATACAGGGGAAAAAACAAAGAGCCATAAAGAGTATTATCTGAAACTCTTGTGTGTGCCGCAATCAGAACTTCATTTTGTGTATCCATGCATCTTTTCATAAAGTCCTTCATCTCTGCTTTCTTGCAGGGTTCACAAGTTCCTGGGACACTTCAGTCATCAACAAATTAAGTAATTCTGTAGTACTCTTAGGCACCTGTTTATACGTGATTATCAGCTTAGATTGGTGTAGACTTCTTGGTGCTGTGAAACCAAGTATAGTTTTGCATTTCTTCAGAATGGGGACTTCAACCCAATTTTAGGATATCATAGAACTTCAAAGGTTTTTAAAAATACTTCAGTAGTTGTCTGAGTTTTGGTTGATTTTAGTAAGAATCAGCTGAAACCACTGCCCAGAATTATTTTCCTACTAAATCTTAGCCTGATGCTTCCAACACTTTTAAAGCTATTTGGAAAACCTTGATACTGTTTAAACAGTGAGCAAAAGAACAGTCAAATTCATGTAAGAGTAGATTTTTGAGATTATATGTTAAGAAAAAAGAAAAGTGACCAGCAATACTTAAAAAAACCCCAACAAAACAAGCTAAAACGCCAACAAAACCTGCACCCTTTATAGAATGGCCATACTGGAATATATAAAACCTTTTTTTTGTTGTTGTTACAATAGTGGTAAATGAGACTGCTAAGAGGTTTTTGCATGGATTTTGCTTTTTGCCTTTGTATTTTGGTAAACAGTTGTAGCTTAATGATTTAAGGGAGACTAGGCTTGTGGGAATGAACACTGTTGATCTCCTCTCAAACTATGGTGGGAACGGAAAACACTTCTCCAGTACAGAGTCTGCAAGGCAGCAGCTAATTAAAAAAATACAAACCTGTTTGGAAGATGAAATCAAGAAATCTTTCTAGAAATTAACAGCTCAACCATTTTTAGCCATCTGTGGGAAAGTCAAGCAGTGTGAGGCAGTGCTTATCAGACTCTGATGTCTGAGCAGTAGTTTCAGTTCTGCTTTCCCCCCACCCTCAGAGCCAGCCTTTTTGTCCTAGCAGGCAAAATGACATCTGCTTTCTTAGGTTCATGCTAATATCGATAATATTGGTGGGGTAAAAATGGATGTTTAGGGCAAATAATTTGGGATTGTTACCAATGTCCTTGTAGACAGATGCTGAAAATGAGCTTAATTTCAAGGAAAAGCTTGAGCATAATGAAATACCATGGAATTGGCTATGATTCAGAAATATTTCTGCGAAAATATACAGGGTAGCCAGGTCCAAGCCAATGCTGTAACCTAGCTGTAAGACGAGCTTTAAGTTTTATGGCAGTTATGAACTCTTCTTGACCATCCTTCTTTAGGTTGCTCAGTTTCATAAAATGTTTTATAACCAGAACCTGATGGTATATATAACCAGAGCCTGAGCCATTGTTATCACGTATCTGATACAGTATCTCCTAACAAGCAATGCCTCTCCCCTTGTTTTTTAATGTTCTCCGGGTGGCTTTATAGTATCAGTATTTAAAGTTAAGGCAGCCTGCAGGCATTATTGCAAGACAGATAATGTGTCAGGAGGAAACAGTTGCAGGGAAAAAAATGTATCAGGTAGGAAGAGCTTAACTTCGTTCCTTAATGTGTTTCTAAGAGATCTCTCCTCGGTTGCTTTTGGTTGTACATCCTTACACAAATACCAAAGGCAAATGCTTGAATGTTAATGTTTTTCTTTTGGAGAGCCATATTATTAATATATTATATTACAGTCTTACTCAAATACTTCTGTATTTCTTCTAGAAGCAGATCAGTGCATGCCAATTGATCTTTGTTAGTATGTAGTAGCAGAGGTTTCCATGTGGATATGATCTTTCAGTGTGTGCTGTATTAAACCAGATATTTGGCAGAAGGACGTAATGACTTGTTCATAAAAAAGTGTAAGAATATGTTTTTAAGACAATTCCAGACCTTGGTATTTAAGGGAGGAGACTTTTATGGCTACCTGAGAAATATATGTCCTTTGTATGAGGGGAATGGGCATATACTGATGTAATCTTGGTTACAAAGAGACTTTGCAGCTCTGTCAGGAATTGCATGTGTGTGCTTGTCACCCAGGCACGTGATGGAGCTTCCCTGCTCTCTAGAAGGCTTTAATTTACTTTAGTGTCAAGGAGGGTAGAGAGATGTGTATGCTCAAGAAAGGGAGCAATGTTTGTTATGGTTTGAACCCTGCCTTAGAGACATGGTATATTTCATAGTTCCCCATAAAACAAGAAATAATCATGAGTAAAATTTATATCTAGGAAGAGTGGTATTTCCTGCTTTTGTGGCGTTTTCTTTTTGATTGGTTGGGGGA
>WEKX01015531.1:63988-77605 GCA_013390025.1 Pitta sordida
TATGGGGCTTGGGGTGGGGGGGTACCCTCCCGTACATACAAATATGTACTTATCCCATCAAATTAGCTTCTGTGCCTTCCTCTTCAAAAACAGCATGAGTTATGTCTGTAGTTTTTAAGGTTGAACTTTCGCTGTAAAAGATATCAGCTCTGTGTTTGTCACAACCATTTGTCATCCACTCCAGCAGTCAAGAAGAGGAAAATCAAGTGCTGTGGTTTTTGAAGGTTCATAGTTCTGTTGATTTAGCTGTGACTTGACTCAGTGTGGGGTCAGGTGAACTTGAGTCAAGCTAAAGGAGGATGGCAGGAATGCAGGAGCGAAAGGTTGCAGCCTGCAGAAATACAGCACTGTTGGGTTAGCTGAGATGGAGTGTAAGACTTCACTTCTATTGGGAAGGAGCTGTTGTGTTTTAAGTTTGTAGCTGGGTCAATTTGCATAATTTGATATGCCTTGGTCTGGCTCTTTGTTTGCAATGCTCAGATTCCAGAGGTGTGTATCTTTCAATATGTCCTGTATAGAAAGGAAGATGAACAGAACTATGCAGGGTTGTGTGTGTTAGGTGGCTTCTGCTTGTATTGAAGTATATTGTTTTACATCTCAGTTTGGGGAAAACATTCCTGAAGTTTTAAAGATTAAGAGACAAGGGGGAGGTAACCTAAATAAATAGTACTTTAAAAAGTGTGTCCATAGGTCTTGAAATCCTTTCATGCAGAGAAAAATAAAGTTTGTTTAAATTAAGTGGACTCTTAGTTCTGGATCTGATTGCAGGCTCGGAGTAATAACTTAGTTGGGATTATGGCCTAGTCAATTGTGCATTCATACATAGATCAATTTGAATGAAATTGATTGGGGTTAAACATTTCAAAATGAGAAATTTAATTGTCTAACTTTAGAACGTGGTGACATCACATGTCTTTGTGTTTGGGTTTTTTTTTTTTTTGCAGGTTGTCTTGGAGTGGAGTAGAGACCAGTATCATGTTATGTTTGATTCATACAGAGACAACGTTGCTGGCAAATCATTTCAGAATCGGTGAGCTTTACCTGCACTAGCCATTCTTACTTCACATTTTACTGTTCAATGAATGTTTAAATATTTAAGGAAAATATTTTAGATGAAATAACATACTGTTGAGTAGGACCTTAATGTGTAGGCTCTAGATCTGCAGCAAATGTTAAACTTAGCGGTTTAAAATCAGTGCCTAATTAGTGCGTGATCTCCCAGCTTTGAAGATGTTTGACATTTGAAAGCTCTAGGCATATAACAAAGTTTGTTTTAAATGTGTTGAGTTCATCCAGTCTCTAGTGAAACATCAACATGCTGACAATAAAGGGAAGACATGACATGTTTTCCATATTAAGATAGGAAAACAGAAGTACTGTTCCTGTGTGCTTAAAATTCCAAATGTCAGTGTTTTGAAAAGTTATTTTTCATTTACTTTAAGTGTTCTGTGATGTCTCATGAGGAACATTATTTAGCAGAGAAGTCCCAAAGCTAATAAGAAGCTTTCAGCAGCTGAATGCATGGGAGAAGTCTCTCAGAGCAAATTGGAAACCAAGTCATATGGATCATTTGTTGAAGTTGTGTTAATTGTCACAGACTTCCTGTGGCTTCTTAGTTTGTCTGAATAGCCTGGGGTCTGTTGCTCAGGAAGTCAGTGGACTGTGAGTCAGTAGGTAGAAGAAAGCTACTAAGGAGATACTTGACTTTCAACATTGATACACTTGACTGGGAAAAAAAAACCCAACACAAAACCAAACAAGTCTGAAAGCAGATGCTTTAATCTGCCTTGAGGTTTTTTGAGTCATGGGACAGTAGAAATGATCAGATCAATTTGTCACGCTTTGGTTGGGGCGAGATAGCTCTGTAAAAGTACATTGCATGGTGTTGTTGAATGCTATGCACTTTTATAGTCTCATCTCTAACCCCTCTCCTCTATTTTCCCAAGGATGACAGATGAAAGCAGACTGATACTGCTCATGTGGACGATTAGCTTCATGTTTACATTTCAGTGATACTGAATTGAAAACATGGCAGTTTGTTTCTATCAGTACTAAAATGCCTGTCGTTGATAATTAAACAGCAGTGTTTTTATAAGATGGTTGACTTTGTCCAAAACAAAGCCACAAATTTTTCTGTTGTGGTGTAGGTACAGTCAGTTCCCATTTCTGCAGAGTGTTTCTTTACTTCATTTTGGTAGTCACATCAGCTGCTAAACTTGTTACTTACATTGCCCACGCCCTTACACATCTTGAGACAGTGTCACCTCATCCAAAGTCATTTTTGAAGACTGATGTTTGACATGGAAATAAAAAAGGAAAGAAGGAAACTAAATAATTCCTGTACGTGAGTGTCTTGGAGGAGAACTGTTTTATTACTCTACCTGCCAATTCTGAATTTTAGCAAATGCTGAAGTATAACTTTGCCATTCCAGGATGTGACCAAGTTGTATTTAAAACTCCAAAATATGTATGGAAAGAAAATGTGAAGGAACAGTCCTCAGCTTTTATAATGTACAGACTGATTTCACTATGGTACAGCAAGTGAGAGCTATCAGTGGTTGGCCAGCCATTAATTGTTGAGCTGAGTGAGGCTGGAGAGAGGAAAAGATGCACAAACTAGGGAGCAGGAATAGCAATGGAACAGGTAAGTTGCTGTTGTTGGGTAATTACAGAGCTCTAACAGCAGGAGGGCTGGGAGGCTTACAGTGAGGAGCTTAGACTTACATTGTTCATAAAGAGGCTCAGCAAGGACCATATGGTACTTTGGGAGACATCCAGAGACTGCTGTACTCCTTCAGCAACAGTGGATGTTGAGACGATGGGATTTGTCTTCCAGCTGCAGTCTCGGCTGTGAGCATGGTTCTCTTATGTAAACACATCGTGGATATGGAAAATGCTTCCCAGCAGGTGTGTGTCCTGTCCCGTCTAGGGGAACTGGTGGCTCTGGATTTATCTTCAGGCAGGATCCTATTGAAGTTTCTGGGTTTGCAAGTAAAAAGTGGTTACATTTTTGAAAGAGGAAAATGTAAAAGGCTGTCCATAGCAACTCTCAATTAATTGTCTGGGAGTCTCTAAGAAAGTTTCCAAAATCTGTTTGCTGATATTAAAATCAGTAGCAAATGGGAAAACCAATAATTTACTGTAGAAAGGTATTAAGATAATTCCCACTTGAAATCAAAGGGTGTCTTGAATTGCGTCTATTAATGAACCACATGCTATTCATCTAAAAGGGGGGAAGTAGCTGATCAGAAGGGAAGTTATATTTAGTGTATTGACTCAGCTCATCTTGGGCTTGACCTGTTTGCCAGACTGGTGGTTGTGATGAAGACCAAATGTATAAATACACATGAAGGGCAAACACATCTACAGAATTTAAGGAAGAAAGTTTTTGATCTTCTCTGACCTTCAACAATTTGCAAACAACTCTGTATGTTAAAATAGTGTTTAAGAATTATACTAATGAAGTGCCTCCTGTTCCTTTTCACTTTAAACCAAAATTCCACTACGTACTTCTCAAAATACAAACTCTTAGTACTTTTAAAGAAGCCATGAAGTCATCCAGAAAGCTTTAACAAAGCCCGAAAAGGTAAAATCATAACATTGTTACTTAGCCTAATTGGAAGCAATAAGTTTAATTGTGGGATATCTGGTTTTTATTATGTTTGATAAACACTACTTTCTGAAACAATGTATGCTGTTAAAATGCATTAAGAGAATTTGTCTGAGTATTTGGATGAACTTTAAGCAGTTGGACTAGTGGATCTGCAAACAGTTCACTTGTTATTTTAGTAGTCTGTCTCTATTGCCATTGGTAATGAATAATGAGCTTGCCATGCTAAAGTTAATTTAGAGTTGGCATACCTGCATTTGACAAAAGATGCCTTTCCTCTGTGGAATTTATTAGCATTTACCTGTGTGTTACATTGTGTAGCAAATTACAGTTATATCTGCTATTGCATAGAAAGACACTTTGAACAGAATGATAAATTAGAGAGAGGCTTCACAGAAGTCTTGCCTCATACCAGTGAAATAGTTGAAGTTCAGGTTTTTATTTTGCAGGTATTACGTTCTTCAGTGAAACCTGGGTAATGCACTTATGCCCAACCCTCAGTCTTCTGGGAGTTTTGCAATCTGCTCCTTTGAGTCAGGTGCTTCCACCTAAAACACTCCTTTCCTAGTTGTTGCATTCCAGAGACTGTCAAACCGGTAATTTAACTGTTCACAACAAATGTGGAAAAGCTGGAAGAGCTCCTGTTATTGGATTTCTACTCCTGTGGCCCAAAATGTGAAACGTCTAATTAGAAAGGGATATGTGTTCAGTGAATCGAGTTTTGGGGTTTTTACCAGTTGAGAGGGCAGCCTCCTGCAGGATGTTACATGTCAGAGGTGAGACACTTTCTGGGTGATACTTCTGGGAAAGGCAAAGCTGTTGCTTAGGTGTTAAAACCATCTCAGAATGACCCTCCATTATTCTCTAAGTGCTGTGGGTCAGTTAGGAACAGTGGTTAAATTGAGGACAAAATGTTCCTATTGTGCTGTGACCAGCTACTGGCTGAGCTAGCAAATTTTGTGCTTCAGTTATTGAATCTGAGCCAGTAGAAAATGAAGCTGGGTGGAAGCTGTTTGCATGGCATGCTGTGCAAGGAAAGGTGGGTGAGATACTGCACAGGCTCTGTCTCAATTTGAATGTTTTTTGAAGGATGCAGTGGATGGCGAGGGAACACTTTTGGAAAACGTTGTGTGACACTGTGGTTCTTGGCATTAGAGAAGTCTTCAATGTTTTATAGGCCATCTACTGTTTAGGAAGGTATTAAATAGCTTGACATTGGAACTTTTGGAAGTAGTATTTGGGGTAGCCTCCTACTTTTTGGGACTGAGAGGTGCACCTGCTGACACAAAGGTGTGGGTTTAGGGCCTTTTAGAGGAGATTATCTTAAAAACATTAAAAAAAGGTACCCCAACCCCTTTCTTTTGCCTTAGGTATGCTAGGAAATCTGTAACTCTCCAGAAACAGCTCCAGGATATTTAGTTGTGTCAAGAATTAATTTGTCTGCTGTATCTAGAGTCTGAATTTTTGTACCGAAACTAAGTTGTTGGTTTATGAAATGCCTTGCTAACAGTATGTAAGAGGCATTTCTAGAATATAGACCTGGTCCTGCTGAAATCTTATTGACTCTGTGTGATTAAACAACAGCAAGTATTATTTAAGTCATTATTCTTCTTGTTGTCCTGTCTAATGTAATTGGTGAATCAAGAATGTCCCTGGATGCTGGTACTGAGTTATAAAATATTTGATGGGTTTGAGAGAGTTGAGTTTATAGGGCTACATCAGTGAAATTTAGAGCATAAAGTTAGGATTTCCTTTAGGTACTGAACTGTTGTAGCCACTTTGTTTCCTTTTTGGTTTGTCTGTGCTGTTTTGACAAAGGCTTGCCTGTAATTAAGTCATGATATATATAGCTGAAGAGAGGCTTTTTGTTTGTCTTGTTTGCCTTGTTTGCAGCCCAGACACCAAGTATTTCTGTGGTTAGACAGAAATTGCTACTGTAGGATGCCATGAACACTTGTAATGTAATATTGAACAGCTCATGTAGCTTTCCTTTGAATTTATGTAGGCTTTGTTTGCCCATGCCAATTGACGTGGTCTACACCTGGGTGAATGGCACAGATGTTGAACTGATCAAAAAGTTGCAACAGGTCAGGGAACAGATGGAGGAAGAACAAAAAATAATGAGGTAATAATCTTATGTATTTTTTACCTGTAACCGACAGCAGCAATCAAATGCTGTGCTGGTTCTCTTTGTTGTTATTTTTTCCTATGTTACTCAACATGAAAATTCAAAGCACATTTTCCTCACCTCTTCATTGGAGTATTCCTAAATCCTTGTGATGGCTCTACTTCTAGCTGTGAAGTGCTGTCTAATAAGAAAACTGTTTAACATCTAAAGCATAGTAATTAGGGCTGTTCTGTCATGAATTTGTAAAATGCCATATAGAAAAAATGTGCATAGCATATGTAATTTTGTATTGATTTCTGTAAATCTCAGTTTGTAAATAATAATAATAAAACTATATCTCAAATATATAAAATATATAACCTCTCTTCATTCTATTTTTCTCCCCCTCATCCCTTCCCCAGTATTTTTTATAATGGGCTTAATAAAATCTGAGGCATATGCTTTTTTTAAAGGCTTCTTTTTGAAGTTAGATTTGTAGTCTCCACACACTGAAACTGATAACTAGAAGAGTAATTTATTCAGGTATGAGTTTTTATAAAGTTTTATAAAGGTATGAGTTGTACTTTAACTAAGGAGGTAAAGGCATATTACTGCATTTGGTATTCTAGATTGTGACATACAGTTCTGCAGAATTCCTGATCTAAGCCTTCAAACAGAGGCTGCTGCAGATACCTTGGATTATGTCTTGTAACCGTTGATCTATTCTTAGTAATCAACTATCCTCTGTTTTGGTCAGAAAATATGCTAAATGGAAGAACAAGTTTGTATTCAAGGGTTGTAATAGTTTAATTCAGAATAATCAGAAATCCATAAGCAAGCACATTGATCTGATTTTTGCCATGCTACTTCTTGCAGTTTAGGTACTACTGAGAACATAATCACAAGGGAAATTCTGGATATTTCTTGGCTACCTAAACAATGAAAATATTAGTAGAACTTTAAATACATTGGCTTTAAACACATTAAACATAGACATGGTCTCTGCTCTGAAAAGCTTTTAAATTTATGCTAATATTTTCCTAGCAGTTCATACAGCTAATATTAGTTGTTTTAACTTTATCATCCCCCATGCTATGATTCCCATTTTGGAAAGGGAAAAACATGTATTATTTTCTTCCATAACACTGATTTGGAAAGCTGCCATCAAGGTTATGAGTAAGTCTCATATCCATACCACATTCAGTATCTACAGGGGTGCATGGTTCTCTCCATTGTAGATAATTTTTTCCCCTTGCTTTGAAACTGAGGAGCACTGTTGCAAAAATTGCTTTTTGTAGACTTATCAGGATATTTATGTTAGGCAAAACAATCAAGTCAACCTTTCTTCAGGTCACTTCACCCTTGTTTCTTGCAAGTGTTTTTCATATCAACATCTGTGTTGTTAAGTAATGTAATAACAACCCCATAAAATCCAGTCAGCAAAAAGAGCCCTGCTGCCACAACTGTCAGCACACCCACAAATTTATGAGCTCCACACTGCACGAGGGTGAGCAGTGAAGGGCACGTGTGTCAGCCTGTGCTAGCCTTGGCAAGGCCAGTGGCAAGGCCTTGGCAGCTTTATAACTGGGTTATTGGTGCTTTCACAATGTGTCCCTGACTCAATTAACTATCTGAAATTGGAAAATAATTCCCTACTCTAAACTCAGTGTTATTTAATGTAGTTGTTTTAACTTCCTCATAGGGAAATCCTTGGAAAGAACACAACAGAACCAACAAAGAAGAGGTGAGTTTTTGTGATTTTGAGCAGAAATTGGAATAAATTGTATTCTACTTGTTAGCTGAAAGCAGATGCTGGTTGGGGTGGTGATTTGGTCTTCCGTGCACGCTTTCCTATCTCCCTTCAAGAAAAGCTGACAGCATGGTAATACAGTCATCCCTCACTACTTCGTGGTTCACCATTTGTGGCTTCAATACATCGTAGGTTTTTCTTCCCATTTCTACCATATTTACTGCTACTACTTCACAGATTTTGCTTATCACGCCATCTTTCTGAAACTGACCCCTGTGATATTTGAGGGATTATTGTATATATGTTGAATGAAAATAAAGTTACTGTGACATATGCAAATACCTTAAAATGTAACAATTTCTGGAGTTTGGAAAGCATTCCCTTGTCACTGTTTAGGCATAGTCCCTATTCCAAGTATGAATTTTTAGTGCATACATATCTGGCGTTTTTTGACTCAAAAACAGGAACATTTTTTCAATGGTGCTTTCATCTGCCATTTGTGTAAGTGACACTGAGGTCTCTGAAGAGTTCAAGCCTCTTACGGCTCTGGTGCCAGGAAGTGACAGAGCCTGGTCTGTCCCACTCACTTGGCTTGATCCTTCTGTTGTTTAGAGATTTTTATAAGGGTTCCTCTGTGGGCAGACTTTGAAGTCTTGGAAACTTTTGAAAATACGGGAGAATGAACTAAACACAGTCAAATATTCACCTTCTGCAGCAAAATAAGCATGCTCTCAGCAGTGTCACCCTGCCACAGCAAAGGTTACAAATAATTGACCAGATTTTACAAAGCCATTTCTCATTGCATCTAACATTGTTTTTTGTCTTAAGTTTTCTACCAGTGTTAAATATATTTTTGGTATTTTGCTGTAGTGAGAAGCAGCTGGAGTGTTTGCTGACACACTGCATCAAAGTGCCAATGCTTGTCCTGGATCCTGCACTGCCTATCAACGTCACACTGAAAGACCTGCTGTCCATTCATCCTGCCTTACAAGCTGCTAACAATATGTTCTTTGTAGCAAAACCAAAAAATCCTTCTACTAATGTGACAGTAATTGTCTTTGATAGCCCTAAAGATGGTAAGAACCTCTTTGTCAGATTCCATCCAGTTTTCTAGAGGAAACTTTTTAGTAAGCTGCTGTGTATTAGTTTAGGGGTTGGGTTTGTTTTGTTAGGGTTTTTTTTCTCCCAACTACTGACTCTGCAGCTAATTTTCTGTTTGACTTTAGGAAGTTATTCCATGTCTCTAGTCCTCAGTGTGTTCTTCTAAATGATTACATTAATCATACTGTTTGTTTACCTGCAGACAACTGACTACAGATGATTAGAGTTCCATGCTTTAAAAGACTATTGCAAAAGAGGTTTGATATCTGAGTATCTGTGTTGCACTGATAATCTCAGAAGTCTGAGGCTGAGAATGAGGAAGATTTGTTCTAGAGATCCTTCTTTAATTGCTGTGTTGAAGTTAGAATATTGCTCAATAAGTTCTGCCCTTGCTCAAGGGATTGCAAACAAAATTATTCATGTGTTGAGCATATACATATAAGTAGGATCTTGGAGCAGATACAAGCTTCTTATTTTGTTTAATATGTAGTACCTAACCACTGTCGCCCACTAGTCCAACCACTGGTGTGTATTTTACCACTAAGAATTATTTACCACTTATAAAGACAACTCTTCACACCATAAGTATTCAAATCTTTTTAATTTGCAAAAATATATGTTGGTTGCTAGAATATGTAAAAGAAGTGACTTTCAGTTTCTGATTTAGAATGCATTTTGTCTTCTAGTTGAAGCCGCCCATTCTGGAATGATAAAAGACAACAGCAAACATATAGTATGGAGGGCTTACTTGGTATGTACTTTTAAAATCTATAGATTAACTTTTGTGTTAAACTTTGTGATAAACATTCTGTATGTTTTTAGAAAGTCTCTATGCTTCTCTTTCCATAGCTCACGTGTAGTAAAAAATGAAAACTTTTAAAACAAACCTTATTGTAATGTGGATTATTTTACGTTTTTAAAGAGCTTTATATCCCCTTTTCTTGCTTTTAGACTACAGACAAAGAGGTTCCAGGTCTGGTATTAATGCAAGACTTGGCCTTCCTTAGTGGATTTCCAGCTACATTCAAAGAAACAAATCAGCTACGAACAAAACTACCAGAGAGTCTGGCCTCTAAAGTAAAACTGGTAAGGGTCTGGAGGAAAGAGTACCTTACTTGTGTTGGTCTTTTGGAATGGCTCACATATGGGATCTCACCCACCGAGGAGACTTAAGACGTTTCTGATGGTAATCTGGTTTTTTTGTATGACTCTTTCCTGAGTATTGAATAACAACAAATAGTGACTCAGAGGGTTGCCTTCAAAAGACCATTTGTCCACTCTGTGACTGCAAGTTATTAGGCCTTAGACTTGCTATCCTGTAAACTGATTAAAAGGTACCAGCCTTATCAGTTTCTTTCAGCAATTTCCTATAGGCTGTTGTCCTGCTGTAGGGTTCTAGATCACTGGCTTGTTTAATGTGACAGAATTTTGTTTATGTAGCTTCTTAGCTTTTTTCTGCTGTCTTTGATTTTAGAAGAATTCTCATAATAGTGTCAACATTCAACACTGCATTTCTCTCTCCCACATACTCTGTGGGGTCTTGAGCAAGTTGCACTTCAGTTTATCCACCTGCAAGGCAACAGAGAAACTTGTGTGACTGTCATCCACTGACCTTTAGTCCCTTCAGTTCTCCCCTGCTGCTTGGACACGTCTTTGAGTTATACTAGGTTTAACAGATAGGTAAAAGTTTTAAAAGTTTGTTGAAGTCATTGGCTTATGTATTGGAGAGAGATGTGATTCATGGCATGAAAAGGACTGAGGCCAAGATGTTCAGAGAGGAGAAGGAATTAGCAGACATAAAGGGATGTAATTTGTCTTCATTACTATGATGTCTACCTGTAGCATGTGCTCATTCACTTTATGGCTTGTTCTTTGTTCTCAAAAGATGACAAATTCTTTCCTTTTCTTTGGCATTCTGGGCTAACAACTCATGTATTCTCTTGCCGAAGTTATCTTGTGTAATCCCTTACCTAGGCTGTTCACACTCCAATATAACGCAAGCTGATCTCCTTCTTTCTTGTCTCACCTTGTGTTAGGTGGCTGTCTTAGAGTCTTGCTAATGGTAGAAACCTTGCAGAATAAACACATTTGTACCTCCCTTCCTACATTCTCTGAAACAGCTTAATAGTGAGAGCTTTAAGACAGCTATTTACACTTAAATGTCTCTTTTGGCTTTTGTTTGCATCTCTAGTGTCATAACTGTTTAATAACTGTGGATATTCATATG
The DNA here is from genome assembly GCA_013390025.1 of Pitta sordida. Classification (NCBI taxonomy): domain Eukaryota; kingdom Metazoa; phylum Chordata; class Aves; order Passeriformes; family Pittidae; genus Pitta; species Pitta sordida. The sequence continues at coordinate 74,784 of WEKX01015531.1, forward strand.
GTCAGGCTGCTAGTCTCTGCTTGTTTCATAAGCTGTGGTTATTTTTTTTAAACACTTCAAAGAAATGATGTTTCTGTAGAGAAATGAGCTTATTATCTAACAGGAGATGGTACTTCAGATGCTAGGTTCTTCATTTCAAGCTTGCATGAGGAGCATTGCTAGTTCAAAGCTTCCTGACTTTGAGCCATGTGAGGAATGTTATTTGAGTGGGGGATTCATCCATTTGGGTTTTGAGCCTATTCTGTTTGTCTCCACAGCTTAAGTTATAGGTTCCTGATAGTTTTAACACATTTTACTTAATGGAGCTGAAGAGATGAGAGTATCTTTGTCTTCAATTGCTAGCTCTTTTGTTTTAGCATTCATGAAATGTAGTAACAAGATACTCCTTTTTCTGTTTCAATTTAAAATCAATTAGGCTTTTTTTCCTGATATAAGGTTATTTTCTAGGAGCAGCACTTCTGTAATGTTCTCATTAATTACCAAACTGGTATTTGAAATGATATTGCCTCTCTCATTTCAGAGATTATTTTGTGGAAATCTGTCTTCTTCCACATCTGGGAACATATTGGAACACCATCCCCGACAATGTCTGTTCTCTGACTATCATAGACATAAGCGCTCTCAGAAACATATAAGAAAAATGTTCTCCCTTTGAACAATATTTGAAATTTCATTTTCTGTCATTTAGCAGATATTGCTTTATGCTCATGTCTAAAATGAGTTTGACTTAAATCAGGTTTTTTGGGTTTTTTAAATTTCTGGTGTCTTGTACCATTAACACTTGATGTTCCTTTGTCAGAGTAACTTCTTATGTGTCTTTCTTGAACCATTCTGTGTCTTTCTGTCCTTGATGTTTTACTACCTTCTCTTTAGTCTGTGATATCTGTTGTCATGGCTTGTACTTGCTGCTAAAACACAGTATAAATATACCTCTTATTGAGGGTGGGTTTTTTGCATTTTTTTGCTTGTTCCTCAGCTCTTCAGGTAATTTCTGGCTTCAGTCATTGTAGCTATTTCTCTAGTTGCATTATCTGATTATTGTTAAAGTCAGTGTTGATGGGTTTTTTCTTAATACTCCTGGGTAGATTTTTTGCTTCCAGCATTAATAAGTTCATAATTCCTTACAGGATTTCTGCTGTAAATCTGTCAGGCAAAGGCCTTAGGGGAGCCCATGTCTCCTGTGTTAGAGTAGAGACATTTCATCTTTCATAGACACCTTTCAAGAATGAAATAGCTGTATTTTTCCTAATTTCATTTGAGCCATCTGCTGGGTGGTTTTTTATTATCTTGTGGTTTTAAGACTTGTGAAACAATTCTGTCTGGACTTTACATTTTTTATTACAGTATTTTTATGTTTTTCCTCCGTTTGATCAGCTGATTCCTTTCATAATATTTTTTCCCATTCCGGTAGTCTCTCCTACCAGTATTAGTCCAGCAGGAGACATGATGGATGAATTCCTTCTGTGTTTAAGTTGTGCTTCTCATATCATGGCTAGTCTGTTGTCTGTATCCAGGCTGACCACCACCTTCGCACTTTAGCCAATGCTGTAGTTTCTGAGTTTTCTCACTGCTGTCCAGATGAACATAAGACTCTATCTCTGGACTCTTAGATATGTTTTCCATCTGCTGTCTGTTTTTATGAAAGTGACATCCCACGCCTACTATGTTTCTACATGATTTTTTCCTTACCTTGTCTTGGTTCTGGGGTTTCTTTTCCTGATGTCTCTTCTATTTGTGCTGGTTCCATTTTCCTTGGTGTGTTCTTACGTTTGTGTGAACATTGCCATTGTGATCAACACATTATCTATTCCTTCTCTTCTGCTATTTGATTAAGCATATCTCTTTATAAATATTTTTTTCATGTATCCACAATATTCTGCAGTTTCTCTTTCCAGCCATCTTGGCTGTCTGTATTTCATTTCCTGGTGGTACTTACTTTAGAACAATTAAACTGGGATTATTGTACCCTGTGTGGTCAATTTTTTCCCAACTAGTTCTTTCATCTTGAGAGCAGCAATTTATGTATATTATACTTACAATGAAATGCGTGTATATAAATGCAAGAAATGCTTTATTTACATGCATAAATGTTTTTACATATGAGGTGTGGATGAGGTTATTTCTACAGAATCCTTTTCTAAGATCTGACTTTGGAGTCATCTTTGCTTTCAGAGGGTGTTTTAGGTAGGCTGTTATGATAGTTTAGTGTTACAGTTAAGTAGCAGAAAGGTAGGTTGGTTGTTTGGTCCCCACTGAAATGTGCAGCAGTTCCTCTGTTGTTGTTTTTGGAACTTAAGGTCTCTGAAGTGGTGTGGGATGCCTGGTGGAGAGGAAGAAAGTTGCACCTGAGTTCAAACTGGACTTGTGTCTCACAGATGCCTCCTGATGCCTAATAGGTTTCTGCATGCTTTGCATGCCTGTTTCTTAGTCCAGTGCTGGAAGTAAAGAAATGATGATAAACACTTTCATCAACAGTGCTGTTAGAAAGGAAGGAAAGTGAGAAAAAGAAGTGTAGCTGTTGGTGCTTTTGTGTTGAATGTTGATAGTGCTGTTTTAGTTGGATTGCTTTAGTTTGATTGAAATTACTTCTGAGTCACAGAATCACAGAATATTCTGAGTCAGAGGTGAGCCACAAGGATCATTGAGTCCAAATATTAAACGGCACCACTGCCTCCCTGGTGGGAATCAAACCCCGGTCTCCTGCATGAGAGGCAGGGACACTCACCACTGTACTAAAGTGGATTTCCAAAGAGGATCAAAAATTGTTCAGACATCTCAGCCAGATGCTTCTTCTGAAAATCTCTGAGGAAAACAGCTGAGCT
>WEKX01015531.1:77804-149731 GCA_013390025.1 Pitta sordida
GAAAGTTAGGCAGCAGTGTGTCTGTTGATGACATTTGTTGTTCTACATTGTGTGTGTTATGACAGATGGGGTTGAAAATTATATTTGGCTGCTTCTTACTGTCTATGCTTGCTTAACCGAGCATTAATGAGCCACTAGATGGAGGTGTGACTCTGATTGTGCAGCTGATGGCTGCTGAGCCTAAACGACATTAACGTTGAACCTATACATGAAGAACAATTGAACATCTTGTTTTCACTTCCCCCCTTTAACTACATTTCTAAAGAAAACTGGTTTTCAGCATAAGAGATACTTGTGACAAAAGTTAGGTCATGATGTACAGACTGACAAGGGAAAGATGGACAGGACAAGGGGATTCAATTTGTTTGATTTTTGTTTTTTTGAGGCTATCATGCTAACAGTTTTTCCTTGACATTGTACACAGTAGTGAAAATCTTCGGAGAAAGGTGATCTTTCTTTCAAGGTTTTATATCCTGGTTGCCTCAAGGACAACTGAGAGCTTGCACATCTCCCTCTTTGCAAAATATTGTCTCCTTTAAGCCACATGAACACATACATACAGAAATATGGACAAGTTATGTTAGAAACTAAGAGCTGTTTTGATGACTGTGTCTTACCAGTGGAAGAAAATTCACCTGGGAACCTGCAGGGACAGTGATGCTGGGTGTTTACGGTGCTTGCTGCCTTAAGGATGAGGGATCTGAGATTCTTACTGCTGCTCATCAGTGTTGTTGGAGCAGGCAGATGGGTGACTTCAGGAGCTGGTGTTGTATGATCACACAGATGTAGTGAGTAAAGCTGTGTGGCAAAAAACCTAAGGCAGTGCCTTAGTTTTGGCTCAGAGATGAGATTCCTGCTATGTCACCTTATAAAGGGAACTTGAGAAATTGTAAAGAGTATTTTCATATTTGTAAAGCTTTTTGTAACTCCTCAACACAACACTTCTTCCCTTGTTATGTGGGGAATGTTATGAGTTTTCCCAATATCCATACTGGAGTGTGAAAACATGGGCATTTATCTCGTTTCCTTAACAATCAGCTTTGGTCATTAAGAAGATAAAAATTCCAATTTATTACAATCTCATTAATTATGTCACTTCACTGAACTTTAACTTTATTGATATCTCTGCTTAGGAAAAGACTAATTTCTTAAAGGTGTTATGGAATAAAACCAATATTGATTAAGTAAAAATAATCTATTCAGTGCAGTGTTTAGCTTAACTCATGCTGAGCAATGGAATGTGTTTTTTCACTACTTCTTGTTTGTGCTCAGAGTATTAAAAATGTGTAAAACTACAGCATATATGCTATATTAGTGGAGGGAAAGGGGAAGGGTTTGTAATAAATCTAAGAGACTGTAGTACAGGTGATTATTTTGCTGAGTTTGGTGGGAACAAGTTAAAGAGAAACTAAATGTTTTTAAATGCTTTCAAAGCTCTAGAATGGTAATATTTCTGTTTTCTTATATGTATGTTTTAAATGACATAATAAGATGTCATTTAGATTCTATAAGATTCTAAGGGAGAGTGTGACCCTCTTGTATTCCTAAATAAAGCACATGCCCAGCGATGGCAGCTTTGCAATCTCTAGCATTTTGATACCGATATTTTTGGAGGTTGCTTGCTACAGTCCATAACCATACCTCAGCCATTTAGCTACTGAAGCCATCCTTTCCACCCGTAGGTTCAGATGATTCCCTGGAAGGTCTGAGATTTATCAGATTTTTCTAATGACAGGCCTCATAAGTCAGATTGAAAGATCTCAAATAGCATATGAGTCAAAGCATCAACAGCTTTAAAATGTCACAAGCAGAACAGCTGGTCGTACTAAGGGAAGGGCTGCTAACTCTGGGAGAAGTGGTATTTTAAAATGAGCAGAAAGGGTCGCAGTTAACAAGCTAATCAAGAGATATAACCACTTAAGGTTATTATGAAAGAAACGGTGATGGTTTTGCTTTTTTTTGAACCTGACTTTATTCAAATTTTGGTAGCTTACACATTACATTTACCAATCTTATGCAACTGAAAATCTGGTAGATGTGGTAATTTGTCTTATGTTGCCAGATAGGTCAAAAGTTAAGCATAGCATCAAGTAAATATTTTTAATGCTTAACTGCATTTATTCTCAATAAGGCTGTTGAATGCGTGCACTTGGAAAATCAAAGTGCAGTTCTGCTTTTAGCTTGATCGTTCTGCTTGTGCTACTTCATGTGGTAAACAAAGCATTAAATTGTGTAGTGCCATATTACAGATGCTTTGATGCCCTGTAATTTGTGAGCTGTACTAGAGAGTGAGAGAGGGTGTGTAGTGCAAGCCCCTTACCCTGTGCATTATGAAATCTGATATACAGACTTACTGGTGGCAAGAGATAAAAACAGCAAACAGATCAAACAGTCCACAACTAAGAAATGACCTTAACAGCACATTGGCAATCACCGTTAAGGACTTGGAGACCCACATGGATTAGCTCTGGAGCCCTTTGTATCTCAGATTTCGGAGCTGTAGGTTGAACTAACTGTAAGCCATTCGGAAAATTTCACGCTTCTGACAACGACAATACATTGGTGCCCTTAATTTTCTGGGAATATCATTGCTTGATTGGATGGGGAAAAAAGGATGATTCTTTCAGTCGTATAATGAAGTTAAAATATAAATTTTGTTATTAGGGTGGGAGAGAATGGATGGGGACATACTATTCACTTGCTCCAAAATATTTATAACATGAACAGCTTTACTATTGCCTGGATCATTGTGTGAAGAGGAATTTTCTTTGGAAAGTGAAAATTAAGCATCTAACAATGTTCTGTATCTTTAAATGTTTTTCTTTCTCCATTTTACTACTCCTTTCGATGTTCCTACAAAATTGTAATTCTAAAAAAACTGTGCTTACCAGTCATTCTTATTAGTAAGTCTGGGAAGAAAACTATAACAAAAAGATGGAATTGACAAAGGAAGAGAGCTGCTAGAGATGCATGCAAGAAGTTATTTTCTCTTCTTGTGTAGTTGCAGCTCTATTCAGAAGCTAGCGTGGCTCTCTTGCGACTGAATAACCCGAAGGGTTTCCAAGAACTGAGCAAGCAAGCAAAGAAGAACATGACTATAGATGGGAAAGAACTGATCCTTAATCCTGCTTATTTACTATGGGACCTCAGCTCTGTCAGTCAGGTAGGTAAATTCTGTTACAGCATTTAAAAACTGCAAGTAGAGGCTAACTAGCCTATTATAAGGAACAAGAGATTTCTTTTTAGAAGCTTGGAAGTATTAAGAATCAAGTATTTATTAGGTTGTGAGAAAACATCACAAGAATATTGTCAGACTTTCAAGGAGAAAGAGGGATCAAGCAGTGTGGCATTTAATTGAAAGGTTCATGTTCTCTGCTAAGTGAAAAATTTGGCTCTCCACACATATTCTGATAAAATTGTGTGCATTCAGGTCCTGAAAGGCTTAACTGGTACTGCCTGGCAGATAAGCAGGTTTCTTGTGTGGGGCAGATAAAGGGGTTTATTAACAAATATAATCAGATGATTATTATAACAAAGATAATCAGAATCAGTGTGTTTCTTGGGCATTTTTTGCTTTTCAGCATCATTTATGATTTTGATACAAGGAAAGATGTTTGGTTTAGAAATAGGAAAGGAAATAAGCGTCTGTTTCAAGATAAGATCTTCTAAAATCTTGGGACTTTTCTCCTGCTGGAATTTAATTTTGAAAAAAATGTCAAGTGGTGTGGGTAAAGTAAATGTGCCCCAATCAGAAGTGCCGGCAGTTCATCTTTGTATCCCATGAAATGGGCTTTCTGGGAACTCTTCCTACCAACCTTGAACTCAAACTTTATATTGCCCTATGTTGAAATGACATGTTATTTTGTGAATTAGTACCTAGCCAATGGCTACTGGTGTAGCTGAAATGGTTTTAGGTATTAGGCTTTTGAGGATGTGGAAGCTGTGTTACTGTACATATTAGAAAAGAAGACATTCACGGTGCCTAGGATTTGCAGTGAAAATGGTAATTCTTAAATTCTCAAATATTTTCTTGTGTTTCCTGTTTCATTTGGGCTTTAGAAATGTTTATTTTAGGCAGCCTTAATGTTTTCTTTTAGCTGATCATTAAGTTCGTATAAATGGGAAAAGAAACAGTGTCATGTAACCTACTTCTGTTACATAACTGATGAGTTTCTAATTGAAACATCTTCTATGTAATAAAAATATATGGATGCATTTAGCTATTTGATGGTATTAGGTTACGTTTCATTAATTTTCTTCTGCTTTAATTCTTTGAAACAATAGAGCAGGGGGAAATTGCAGAGCTGCTGCATCGTGACACTTCAGTATCTCTGTATTAGGTGACATTTAAATGCAGGTCATGATGCAATGTACTTGGAAGGTCCCAGCCTCTTGAAACTGGATTTCTGAAAGGCGATGTTACTCATTTGAAATGCAGGAGGTGGAGTTTTGTCTGAGCTCCTCTCTTCAAGAACTGAGATCACACAAGGCAGTGTCACCTTCCAATGTAGTCAGCAGGCATCCTAATGACCAGCTAATGATGTCAGAAGATTATATTTTTCACCTTAATGATTCAGAAGAATATGATCCCTTATAATAATAACGGTTATTGATCAATGTACTTCTTGTTTTTGAATGGCTAAGTCCTGAGGTGCTTATGCACCCATATGCTCAAGCACAGTGTTGTTACTTAGCTGGATCAGAACTTGAATGTTCTATTTAGAATCTAAGAAAGGATCTTTTTATAGTCTAAACAGGATGAAGATATTTCTGCCAGCCGTTTTGAAGACAATGAAGAGCTGAGGTACTCCTTACGATCAATAGAGAGACATGCCCCCTGGGTACGGCATATTTTCATCGTCACTAATGGCCAGATCCCTTCCTGGCTTAACCTGGATAATCCTCGGATAACTATAGTGACACATCAGGTACAACCCAAACAAAAAACCCCATCAAAACTGTATGAAACTATCACTAGTAAAGACAGTGTTTGCTCTGAAAGGCAGTTGTCCAGTATCAGCTAAAGGCTGTATTTATTTGGAAGGAGTGACAACCTCGTCCCTGTCTCATCTGTGGTTTTACACAGACAAAGCCAGTATGTCTTTGTATTTTGGCTAACCAGATAACTGAATATATATGAAGCCTTTATTTAGTTCACTTTTCCAAATATTGAGGCTTCAGCTAAGGTATACCCATGTCTAATTTCCTTGTAGAGCCTAGTTATAAAACACTTGGGGACAAGCAAATGTAATCTGAATCCATAAACGCTCTCTCAGAACCAGTAGTAACCTAATAAGCTTCTGCTGAGACAGGATAAATTACAATTACTGGAACTTAGAAGATGGCTAGGAAAAAGAAAATAGCTACACATTCTAGAAATGTTACTTGAAAAGAGAAGGGGAATCCTTCAAGCTTCCTGAATAATTTATACAAAATTACTCTAGTAGCTTATGNTGTGTACACTGGGCCTAATCCAGTATTCAGTGAAAGAGTGTGTGGAAGTTTGTGTCTCTGTGATGAACCAGATGGAGTTTTAGTTAAGCAACAGATTTGAAGATAGTTTTGTGTGGGGAAAATATTGAAGTCTTAATTTTGCTAGAATATTTTTACTTCTTTCTTTCATAACTCTCCTAGTTTTTGAAATTTATTTTTTTTTTAGTAGATAAATATCAAATATCTGGTGTGCCTGACGTTTTCTAGTTTGAGGGTTTTTAATTTATTTTTTGCCTTCTGAAACTGTTGTTTTTTGTTGGTGACCTCCTTGTTTCAGGAAATATTTCAGAATGTGAGTCACTTGCCTACTTTCAGTTCACCGGCTATTGAAAGTCATATTCACCGCATCAGTGGCCTTTCTCAGAAGTTTATTTATCTCAATGATGATGTTATGTTTGGGAAAGATGTTTGGCCTGATGATTTTTACAGTCACTCTAAAGGTCAAAAGGTAAGCCATAATTAAAAGATATTTTACTAGAAATAGACGTGGAAATTTTCTATGCTAGTATAGTAAAAATCAAGTAAATGCTGCTTTGAAAAGAAGAGCAAATATAAGATGATTTTCTCTGCTCTCCACTCTTCGTTTTCTAAATTTTTTTTTGTGGGAAATACTCAAACCAGAATCAATATTTCATGGGAACATTGAGGCCAGATGACATTCAAACTGGTCTAATTAATTACCTCTGTTCCATACACTTATAATATCTTTGCTCAATATATGTAATCATATATACAATTACTTAAACAGATATTGTTCCATGTTCATGAACACAAAGTAACTTAGTCTTTCAACAAACATATTAGCAACAACTGGGGTTATGAAGGAAAGCAGGCTGAGGAAACATTAGGAAAAGTTATACATAAATGCACTAGTTGCCAGCAGAGTTTTCATCCATGAGCCGTAAAAATGTATATTTGTGTTATAACAGTGAGTACGCAAGGCACAGGAGGCCATTGAATTAAATAATTCATGCAGGCAGATGTGCACACTTGCACACAAACACAGAAGGGTTGTGCAAAATTAGTTTAAGCTACACTAAAATAGCTGTTTCAGTACTTGAGGATGTTAGGAGGGTTTTAGTCGTTTTAAATCTCTAAGGATTCAGGCATAACTGCAAAATCATATTGTTACTGCTTTTGTGTTGTTCTTCAGTTCTCCCAGTTATGGTGATTAAACAATGCTGACCTAAGCTAACTTTGTGATAACCTGATCAGCACCTGTTGCAGTAGGAAATGTGCTGCTAAAATCTTGAAACAATAAGGCCTCAAGGAAAACATGTGGTTTTCAGTGCCTCTGCAGTTGAAAATACACACACCTACATGCTGCTTTTTATCCTGCCAATTCTTAGAATTATTTGTGTCATGGAGGATCAGATGCTTCAGGGATTATGTTCAACATGTGCTCCTTCTCTCATGACTGCATAGTAATAAAGAAATATTTTGAGTCAGGAGAACAAGTGAACTGCAGAGGTATTTCAGAGTTTAAGTTCACCCTTCCCATTGACGAAAAAGAAAATACTAGTTTTCATTGGAATATGTTTTGCAGAAGTAGATTTGGGAAGTCCTGTTTTCTGTTTCTGGTCATTGCTGCTTTGCTTTATGACCTTGGGTATTCTTCAGTTCTTCCTTCTGTTTAGTAACATTTTCTTCACAGGTGATAGGGTTGAAATGGTCTTTTTAAAGCTTTGTGAAATCTTGGAAATAATGGAGGCATTATTTTAAGTCTCCATATTCCAAGAAACAAGCTCAATTGACTTCTATTTGCCACTCCTTGTCTGACTGTAATATTGTTCCAGGTTTACTTGACTTGGCCTGTGCCAAACTGTGCTGAGGGATGTCCTGGCTCATGGATTAAAGATGGTTACTGTGATAAAGCCTGTAATAACTCAGCATGTGATTGGGATGGAGGTGATTGCATTGGTAAGACAACAACATTTAGAAAATGTGAACTGTTTGTTTTTCCTTACAAGAATAATCTTGTAGTTTGCCACTTTCCTATACCTACAAAATTTGCCTCTTTTAATAATAATAAAGAAAAAAAGTTGACTTAGAGATGAAAACCTTATTTCTTGCAAACTACAGAATTCTATGGAAAATGACAGGAAATAATGGGGAATAGGAAAATTCTTATTAGTAGGTACCTAATTTGACTGGCTGAAAGGAAGGGGTTTGAAATTTAAATCATTATATATTATTGTATTATATATATATAGTATTATGTATTATGTGGTCTCAGAATCCCAATAATAGTGGACTGTGAAGCTGGACTATTAGTTTCTAGGCCAAATTTTCAGGACTACAGGGTAGGAAAACCAAGTGGTACTTCTGGATTGAGAAAGTGATATTGCTCTAGATGGCTGTACAGTCAAGAGTACAAGCACATGGAGTAGGAAAACAGTTTTCTACCTGCCTTTTTATAGTTAAGACAAAATGTGCTGGCATTTTGATTGTCATTTTAAGTTGATTCCTAAACTTCTACAAAGAGATTATGCACAACATAGACTTTGCGTTAACTCACAGAGGCCTAGTTAGAATCTGCCTCTTTTAATTCCACCTATTATTGTTCGGTCTTCAGTATAGCTTTAACTGTGTGGCTTAAAATGTGCATTTCTTCAGTCACCTGGAAGTCTTATTTCTGGTGGTTTTGCTTTTTTCTTTTTTTCTTTAGGTAACAGTGGGGGTAGTCGCTATGGTGGCGGTGGAGGTGCAGTTGGAGGCATTGGGAATGGACCACCATGGCAATTTGGTGCAGGAATAAGTGGTGTTTCATACTGTAACCAAGGCTGTGCTAATTCCTGGCTGGCAGACAAATTCTGTGATCAGGCCTGCAACGTCCTCTCATGTGGATTTGATGCTGGTGACTGTGGCCAAGGTATGGAAAATGTAATAAAGTGATAAACTTTCTATAGGGAGTCTCTTGAATTGCCTGACCTTTTTGGTTCATCCTTACTCTCACTTTGCGCTAAGATGCCCTAAACAGTGCTGTGGAAAAGAGCTGGTAGCAGCTGAAGAAAAAGTCAGGTGGTTCTTGTAGTCACTAATCCAAAACTGGGTCAGTATTATGTGCTGCTTTATTTAATAAGATTGTTAGTGACCAAGCACGAGTGGAGACTTGAAGCCTTACAGAGCAGCAAGCATTAAACTCCTTGCCCCAGGAGGCTTATACAGTCGGGTCTCCTATATCATGCGTACGCGGTCTTATCTGGGACCCGTGCAGCCCGACTTCCGCATCGAATGGTGGCCACGCCGCCACTGCAGCCACCCCTGCCGCAGCCACCCACGCTGTGGCCGCCACCCGTGCTGCCCCCACTGCAGCCCGCACTCCCACCACCACCCGTTCTGCCGCCTGGGCCGGCGCCGCAGCAGCAGCAGGTCGCGCATGCACGGTTGCGAAACAGGTCTCCTACATTGCTAAAAAATCATGCTGCTAAGATCTGAAGCCGCAATATGGGGGGCGCGAAGTGCAAGAGGGACGACTGTATTTTAAGTGGAGAAATCCCATTTCATTTACGCAAAGTGTCTTTACCTGAATAGGGAGAGTTGAATTGATGATGCCTGTAGAAGTTAAACATTTAAAAAAAATTTCTCTGATGCTGACCGTGTGAGTTCAAGTCTCACTCTGGACTCTTGCCAAGGGCTACTTTCAGACACCTGTGGATTTGCCTGAAGTTCATTTGGTTATGAAAGACTAGCAGGAATAATGAATAAAGTGATTGAAAGCGCTGTCCAGTATAGGCAGGAGAAGAATCTGATCCATTTGGAAGAGCAGAGACTCCATTGCATCTCAGCTGAGGCAAATGTGTTACTGGCAATTCTGTGACTGGCAGCGGGGGTTTGCTCATATGAGAGTTGACCGATAATCTGTGTTCTGCTCTGGGAGGGAGAAGTTTCATTCAGCATATCTGATTTTGTAACATTCAAATCAAGATGCAGTGTAGCAGTGAAATCCAGTCACTGTAACATTAACCTCCTAAAATGTGGCAAAATTTAATCTGGGCGAGCTACTTATGACTGATACATAATTTTGAATCAACATGTGAAAATGAGCCACTTAAGATCTTCAGGTAGAGAATGAAAGAATGATAAAGTGTGCTGTAACATTGGAAAGTATCTGACTTTGTCCTCATCATCCATTATTGAAGATAAGGGAGGAAGAAACTGGAATCTAGAGTAAGTGCTCTTTCACAAAGCTGTCTCCCTGCTAATACAGTGAATCTAGCTGGGCATATTACAATTTTTACAAGCGTGAAAGATGAATGTCATGCTGGAAATTGACAGAAACTTATTTCTTGTTTTTGTTTCTTTTCCAGATCACTTTGAAGAGATGTACAAGGTGACGCTTCAGCTTAATCAGACCTACTATGTTGTTCCCAAAGGGGAAAGTCTGCCCTACTTCAGTTTCAGTGAAATAGCCAAGAAGGGAATTGAGGGTTCATATAGTGATAATCCAATTATCCGACATGCTTCAGTTGCTAACAAGTGGAAGACTATCCACCTCATAATGCATAGTGGTATGAATGCAACTGTGGTCTATTTTAACCTTACATTCCTAAATAAAAATGATGAAGAGTTTAAAATGCAAGTAGCTGTTGAAGTTGATACTAGAGAGGAACCAAAACTGAATGCAACTTCCATGCAAAAATCCAACTCTGATTTTAAAAGTGTAACTTCAGTACCTGAAGCTGAAATGATATTTGAGGATATTCCTGAAGAAAAACGCTTTCCAAGAGTCAGGAGACATCGAAATGGCACAAAAGAGAGCCTACATGAAGAGGTCATGATACCATCAGTGAATGTGTCTCTTCTTCCTAAAGATGTTCAGCTAGAACTGCAGAAGCTGGACTTGAAACTACTAAATGGTGATATCACTCAGAAAGGATTTAATCTATCCAAGGCTGCTCTCCTGAGACCTTTCCAGTTCTTAACTACAGTGAAGAATATTATAGACCTGGAAAAGAAGGGTGTGCATAATCATTCAGAAGACCAGAAAAACCTTACCAGCTGGCAGAAGCCTTATAAAGATGTAAATGATGGTAAAATAAAAACAGTAGAAGCAAATGAAGAAATTCCTTCAAGGCTTACAGGAACAAAGGGGGCTCTTGTGACAGTGACTACAAATGAACCTATTCATAAAGTAAAGCCTGAAGCCACACTTGCCTCCCAGAGCATGGGGAAAAAAAATGAAACTCGAGAAAAAGTATTGAATGCTCTCATATTAAGGGAAACACAGAAATCAAAACATACTGGGAGTTTAGATCCTGGAGAAGGTGCACAGGGAACAGAAGGAAGAAAAGGGCATGAGCAGGTGGACACAAATGCAAGGGAGGGGCTAGTGGGAAGAAAACTACAGTCTTATGCTGGAAGTTACCAAGGTTTTTTGCCATGGGAGAAAAAAAAGTATTTCCAGGACCTTCTTGATGTGAGTATCTAATGTCATTGCTTATTGGAATAGTTGCATCTTTCTGCATTTAGTGTAATACTGTTAATATGTGTTTTGACTTTGAGGCAAATGCAGATGTTTTTTAAAAGCTACTTGAGACTTTTCACATAAAATCTAATTTGTTTATGTCTCTTTTAGCGAGGTGGTAAAAGCCAAATTGCCATTTCTTTTCCCTTTCTGCTGCCTTTTTTGCCAAATGCATTTTTTATTCATTGTATGTTGGTGCAGGTCTACTTTTCAGACATATATAGCACCATGTATAAAAGAAAGCTTAAATTTTGTTTGCAAATCTGAAAATAGGTGTAATGATAAGTACTTATGTTCTAAGAGTTAAATTGGAAGTCTGCAAAGAAGCTGCATATCTAGACTGTGTCAAGTAAATGTATAGGAAATTTCTTCTGCTTCCAGCCAAAGCATTTTGGCAGTTTTGAAGACCTCTAGAAGAGAAGACTGTTCCTCAAGTGGTAGCAACTGCTTTGCCCTATTCCAAATAGTAAAGAGACTGTTTTCAAAAGACTAACTTGTTCTGTTCATCTGAGGTTAAATTTTGCTTGAGAAATATTTGAATTCGTAGGATTTCAGTTTATCAAATATGGATAAGTAATGGGAAAAACCTGACATTTTCATCTGATGACAAACAGGGACTTAATTGTGTGTGAAGTTTCAGTGCACAAATATTATGGAATCCATTTATAGAGTAGTTTTCTTCAAAGCATGAAAGGTTTAAGGAGAAGATTCCTTTTATCTTTTCTTTTTAAAGAAAGAACCAAGGAATATAAAGAAAACTATTCAAAACTTCTCTTCCCATCTTTAGCTATTGGAAAAAATTGGCACCTGGTTGAAATGTCATTTTTCCCATGTATTTAATGTTTTATGCCTTTTTCAGTAATATAACCTTGATTTATGCCTGTCCTGCTCTTTAGGAAGAAGACTCATTACTCAAACAAATGTCATACTTTACTGAAGGTAAACATTTTGGCAGGCAGCTGAAAGATACATTTGCTGACTCCCTTCGATATGTAAATAAGCTTTTAAACAGCAAGTTTGGATTTACTTCTCGTAAAGTCCCTGCTCATATGCCTCACATGATTGACCGCACTGTTATGCAAGAGCTACAGGATATGTGAGTATGTTTTTGGTTGGAATAATGTGAAGCTCTAAATAAATCTACCTTTCTGTTGTTTCTTTGTTGTAGCTATTTCCAAAATGTTAGTGGCTACTCACTGAGATTGTATTTCTAAAAAGGAAATAAGAAATATATTACAACGTGTTAGTCATACCGAAATAGAGAGACTTTTGAAAACCTTTCAAGATTCTAGATAAGATTCTATTTTTAGGTAGGGAATGTTTCGCTTCAAGAAACCAGAGAACTAAATTAGTTTTCATTCTTATCTAGGTTTCCTGAGGAGTTTGACAAGACATCCTTTCACAAAGTGCGGCACTCAGAAGATATGCAGTTTGCTTTTTCATATTTCTACTATCTCATGAGTGCAGTTCAGCCACTGAACATTTCCCAGATCTTTGATGAGGTCGATACAGACCAGTCAGGCATCTTGTCTGACCGAGAGATTCGCACATTGGCCACAAGAATCCATGAACTACCATTAAGTTTGCAGGTACTCCTTCCTTACCCATAACTGTTAGAGTAACTTCAGTCAAAAATTCATAAAATAGAATGAGTTAAATCTTTATTTATACTTGCTTATAGGATCTGTAACATTTGGAAATGTTTAAATATTACCTGGAAGATATAACATTGTATTCTACTTTGTCATTGTTCTGTGTAGTCTGCGATTAAATTGAGTTCTGGCAGCATCAGAAAAATGGCTCACCAGTGTCTGAGTTCAAGAAGGCAATGTGAGTTTTTCTGAAAAAAATCTCCACTGTGAAGAGTGGAATCCTGCTGTTCGTATACATAGTGAAAGATGGTTCTTGCCCTGAGGAACTTGGGGTATAAAGAAAGAATTGAGAAAAAGGGGAGCAAAGAAGTCATACTAGTAAATAGTATGACCATATGCATAGACTCATGCTTCTGTTTTTCTAGGAATTTGATGAACAGAGACATGATCTTTGTAGGACTTGCACTCTTAGAGATGCAGGTAGAGAAGGAATTGTACTGCTTTTGCTTTATAAAGAGGAAATGGCAAAAACCAGTGAAATAATTTGTGACACAGTGCAGAAAATGATTGACATAGTTGGAACACAGCCCTGCTTTAGTATGTTCCTGTTCTTTCAGTTCACAGGAAGAAAAATCTTCCTGTTCTTTCAGTTCATTTTTCTGTTTGCTTGCTTAATTTGGGATTTAGTGTGCCAGTATTGATTTGGGAATTCCGTACTGTCCTGGCATCATCAGTAAAGGTGTGTGTTTCATTTTAAATGAAAGTGGCATTAAGTCACATTTTATCTGGTATCAATTCAACTATGCACTGACCATCTGCTTTACTTTAGGTGTATGGGGAGTCCCACTGACTTAGCAGTTATTTAAATGGGGTCTGCTGAAAATTAAGTCTTTTTGTGGAAATTTGTTATATAGATAATACTAAATATGTCTTTGTACCCTGGACTTTTAGGACTGGGTTTTTAGTACCAGTCAGTGAAAAAGCAGAATTTTATATGGATTTTTTTCCCTTCTCTTTCTGTTAGGATTTGACAGGTCTAGAACAAATGCTAATAAATTGCTCTAAAGCTCTTCCTGCCAACATTACTCAGATCCACGTTATTCCTCCAACTCAGGAAGCATATTATGATCCAAATCTGGTAAGAAACATTGGTCTTAAAAGATGCTTGTTTTCTTTGCTGGGCTATGCATTTACTGGGCTTTAAAAGCTGATTTCATTTCTAGAAGGAAAATTATTTGTAAAAGTTACTATTTGTGTGTACATGAAGTGAGTGCTCCAAAGTGAAAATTTTGCAAGTGATTTCTCAACTTATAAACCCCTCAACTCTCTTTAAAAGCAGACAAAAGCTGAGCTTTAATTGGGATTTTGAAAGTCATCCTTGTTAGGAAAACTTACTGTTGTGAACCAAAAAGATGTATATTGTTTGTATGCATAGGAAATTGTGATGTTATGCACCAGCATTGTATTGGTTTTTCCCTCAACAGTTAATCAAGAAACTCTTGCTTTTGGTTCCAGGAAAATAATGCCTTTCTAACTGTAATATGTTTTCTACAAAGCACAGACTCTCTAGTTTTCAGTATCCTGTAATCTAACCAGTGTTTTCTTCCAGCCTCCAGTAACCAAAAACCTCGTGACTAATTGCAAACCTGTGACCGACAGAATTCGTAAGGCATACAAGGACAAAAACAAATACAGGTATGTTGTTACAGTCCTGTGAAAACCCATGTTAGGTTTTGTAAATCAGTAGGAAGAGGCATAAATGCCTACATAGGCAAAGATTGTATGTGTACACTAACAAATCTTTGATTTATTTTAACTGGGGAACTAAAGAAACATAGTTACTAATTTATGTCTGTTTCATTGTGTGATTTGTGATTTAGTAGACTAAATATTTCCATATTACTCACATTATCCTGGGCCATATCCTAATTTGTGTTGTACAACAGTAAGACAGAGTATGTTTAGATGGCTTTATAAGTTGACTATGTGTAGGGAGTGAGGGCAGTTAAAGTAGCACAGAAAGGAGGAAAGAGTTGGTCCTGTGCCTAGAAGTTGTAAATCTACTTTATCCTTTCTTCTACTGAAGCATAAAAAAAGAAAAGAACAGAAAAAGTATTTTAGCCCTAAACTAACTTGTTTTTCTGTGAGGAGGAGGAGTGAGAGGTAGAGAAGGAGATGGATGAATAAAGGTGTTCCACCCCACCTTGGGAAAGGGCAGGCCAAGCTGTGACCTTGAGCGTAGTTTTGTTTGAAAACTTGCATTTGTGTAGACTTGACTGAGATCAAGTTCTCTTAAATCTTTCTTCTCTGAAAAAGGAAGTGGAGGGTCAAGTGCAGATCTTTTCATTCTCATAACCAGTGACAGGACTTGAGGAAATGGTATGAGGCTGAGTCAGGGAGATATAGGTTGGGTACCAGGAAAAAGTTTTTCACCCAATTCATGGTGGAGCACGTTACAGGCTCCCCAGGGGAGCGGTTGCTGTACTGAGCCTGCCTGAGTCTGCACAGCACTCTCAGACACATGACGGGACTCTTGGGGTGTCTCTGCAGGGTGAAGGGTTGGACTTGGTGATCCTGATGGGCCCCGTCCAACTTGGCATATTCTCTGGCTCTGTGAAACCTGCCAGGCAGTTGCATGGCTGAGGCTGCTCGTGGCTGGAGCTTCCAGCCTGTCCCCTCAACAGCAGCATCAGGCAGGGCAGGGTGGTCTCTGGAGCATATACAGTTGCCCTAGCAGTGGCTTCTCACTCAAACAAAACTGTAGAATGAAAGAAGGTTACAGATGCTGCTTAGGGGACCTTTTGGACATTATTATATATTCATTCATGGTAACCTAGTTGTGCTGTAAACTATGTAAGTAGTTCCCTTGCCAGCAGAGTTTATGCTAAAACTGAAAAGCTGACACAACAAATGAGATTGAAAAAGGCTGGGGTGGGGGCAAAGATTTACTGTACTTATGGTAATATATTTATATCATTAGGGTATGTGCTAAGTTAATTGTAGTAATTTTGTTAGTTTTATAAATGGAGTAGGTTCTCAGGTGAGACTTGAGGGCACCAGCAGGGTGGTTTCTTATATCAAGGTAAGAAATATGAAAAATGTAAGTGTAATACCACTAGTAAGACTGTTAACCTGAGGTTGAATGCTCATAGTTTTTGTGCTTTCTGTTATAATTCAGATCTTCAATTTATACATGGTTACTAATACATCTGTATGAAAGGGGTTCTGTGCAAGAGCATTAGTGGAAAAACATGCATATGTTGATAGAAAGCAAATGGCATATTCTAATGAAGGTTAGACAGATTAGAAATATTGCTAAATACTGTTAAATTCAAGATGAATAAAACTATCTAAAGTCTGGTTCAATAAATATTAATGTATAAATATTATTTTAACCATAAGGTTTGAAATCATGGGAGAAGAAGAAATTGCCTTCAAAATGATTCGCACAAATGTTTCTCATGTAGTTGGTCAGCTGGATGACATACGAAAAAATCCCAGGTATCCTGTTTTATGATTTGGTTTAAGTTGTGAGGTGGTTTTAATTTTCTGCTTTAATTGCTTAAAATTTGTGTGTTAAAAAATAAATTATTATGTATCGCTAAACTGTGTTACAGACCAGTTTCAAACAAAACTACTTCTAATTTTTTCTGTTTGAAGCTAAGTGACTCCTCTGTGTCTTATGCAGGAGGTTATCTCAATTTCTTTTACATTTTTATCAATCTAAAATCTTTGAAATCTTATAAACCTCAGCTATTTTTGAAGCTTTCATTTTTTGCCCTTTTAGAGGATATAGAGTTTATATCGTAGGAAATTTTATTTTAAAGGAAGAACTTTTTGATCTGCATTATGCAGGTATTTTATTTTAAAACTTAGGTGTGTATATTTTGTTACAAAATCAGTTTTGCATATTCGTTGTGCTTTTATGCTCTTTTATAACGTGGCAAGAAGTATTCATATTGTTTTATTTTTTAATATTTCATGAGAAGCAAGGAAAAGCTGGGAGGTAGTCATCAGGGTTCTACTCTGCAGTGGTAAAAGGTTTAGATACTCAAATCTGAGAGTAAGCTCTGTAGTGTTGAATTAGGCTTCTGAAATGACACATAAATGGGGGAAATCTGGGAATACATTTCACAACGATCAGCTTGCAAAACAAAGGGTGCTGTGTTTGAGACTCCAGTGTGGAACTGCTTCATAGAAGCATTTAACCGTAGACCTGAGCCCATTGAATAAAACTGGGATTTGAGAAGAAATTGTAAAATAATGCAATAGCTAACTGTCTTAGAATTAGGACAGTGCCTCCATTTGTGTCCTCTCCTTCCTTCTCTTGGTTGCACACTTTTATCTTGCATCTTGCTTCTATCTTCAGAAAACCAGAGTTCTCTGCCAGTTTAATGAGTTTGGCCTCAAGGAGGGGTCTGACAAGCATCAAAAGACAGAGCAAGGAGGAAAGTAGAACCAGGTACCTTGGGCCAGGGAAAGTGAAACCTCGTCTTTTGGTCACGGCAAGCTATTGGGTAATCTCAGCTGCCTATAAAGCTACATCATTATTTGTATTTCTGGATAAAGAGCAGGTTTTCACTTTCCCCTCACACACTGCTACTTGTACTAAATCATTCATTCGGAAAGGGAAATGCTAGTCTTGAGACATTTTTCATTTGAAGGTGGTTTGTATCTATTGCTGCTCCTTACAAGAGTGCCTTCTGGCCACACAACTCCTGCATTCCAGTTCCCACAATCATCCATTTGAAAAAACAAAAAGTAGGCAGTGCTCTAGCTCATTCTGCTGCTTTCTCTTCCTTCTCTCTGTCTTTGTCAGCTGACAAGGCAGTTTTTTTAAAGATAGGTGTGATTTCAAGCCTTGTCAGGCCCAAAGATGGCTTGTAACATGAGTTTCTCACCTTCAGTCTTCATGAGGTGAGTTTGGATCCATTATTTGGCTGTATTCCTGCAAAGTACAGTGCAGTACTGTAGGCACAGTTCTATAGGCATGCCATTTCATTCTTTGGCATCTTTTCCTTGCATATAAGCTAATAATTATACCCAGTCTAAAACCAGGTATTTAGTGCCCGTCTGGGAATGAACTAAAGGTATCATTCACTGACTGACCTGGCTAAAATGTTTGGTTTGCATCCTTAAAGCAACGTGTGCAATCATAACCTAGGCTTTAATTCTGGAATATCCAAAGGAATGTCATGTTTGGTTTCTTTTGGACAGGTTAAAACAGTCTTTCCATTAGAAACAGGATAATATCCACATCACTCATATGTACTGTGTTTTTGCTTGATATGTGTTGCAACCTCTGTCAGTAAACTGCATCTCTGTTAGATGAAGCTAAACAAGGGTACATACTCCAGGAGTAGAGCTGCTGCATTCCCAGGGCTAATGAGCTGCCAATCCAAGAGACAAGGTCAGGGAGAGTCCAGAGCGAACTTCCAAATTGCTTGTAGTGTAGACATGATTGCCATAACCAGCTGCTTTGCATAGTATTACTTGATAGGATAGCTGGAGCCTGCCTGTTTTCAGAGAGGTGTATTTTGCTCTTCTCAGATGTAACAATTTGAATGGCTATTTATCCCTTGTATGTAACTGTCCAGAACAAGGATACCAATTATGCCAGATTCAGTACATTACCATTCAGTGGTAATTCCCTGTGTGGGCTGATGCACATGCTATAGAGTTCTGCTTATTTCCAGCTTCATGTAGGAAGTCTGAACTTTGCTCTTTGAAAGAGCACACCATACTAGAGAGAATACAGCTGACCAGAACTACTTATTTACAAAGGTTAGCAATGACAAGGCATATGTCACCAGATATGATTTCTGCCTCTGGGGAAAATGTAAGGGTCTTGTATCTCACAATATAAATAAAGCACATAACCTTGCCCATATGTGGGAAGGGAAATTTGTGTTGTCAAGCACCAGGTCAGAGTGGCCAAGGGTACACAGCAGTCCAGCACACTAACCGTTCCTTTAGTTTCAATTTTTTTGCAGTAATTTAAGTGGTTGCATGTTTCTTGTGCAGAGAGTTATTTCTCACATGAGACGTTATTAGGAACATACTTACTTGGTCGCAGTGATTTCTATATAAATTTTATCCAGTTCGTTATAATTTGTATTTTGGTTGATTATACAAATCCAGCTTTGGATCTGTGATTCCATCCATGTCTTGTCCAATTTATAGAATTCTCAGTAATCCAAAGCCTGGGGACCAAGCTTTGCCCTCTTTCATACAATCTTCTATCGTTTTTATGTCGACTTTTTCTAAAGAAAATAGTATACACAGTAACATTTATTAATAATTTAGTATGTTTAGCTACTGCAGTGGAGCTCCTTTTGTTCGTTAAGATAATTTAGAACTACAAAAGCCCTTAGACAAGTCGTAGTGCTGTGTACGATTGGCTCTGGGCTGGTGCACACTGTGGTGCCCATTAGATGGCAGCATTATATAACCAGAGGAGAGAAATGTGGCCTGTCACTGGATTCCTCAGAGGTTTTGACTCTTGGAACTAAGATCAAATTAATATTAAAAAATGCAACAATAAAGAATCAGGTTGATTTTAAAAGGGTGCTATATCAATTTTGTTTAAAAAGGATTGTGTTACTGGTTTGCCAATACATTTGCCGTATTATTAAAGAAATACTCTATTTCATCTTGTTTGCTAGAAAATTTGTTTGCCTAAATGACAACATTGATCACAATCATAAGGATGCTCAAACAGTGAAAGCGGTGCTTAGGGATTTTTATGAATCAATGTTTCCCATACCGTCCCAATTTGAACTGCCAAGAGAATATCGGAATCGTTTCCTTCACATGCATGAACTGCAAGAATGGTATGTCATGCAAGTTCTTTTCAAGTTGTTGTAGTGCAAGAGCATATAATTATGAAAGATATTGGTACAAGCCATTCCGCCCCCAGTATTTTCATGAAAGAGTTAACAGTGTAATGAAAATGAATGGACTGAAATTTGAGGTCTGGAGGATTTGGATTTTCCTGGTGCTTAAATAGTCATTAACATTTTAGTATTGTTTTGTTTGTTCTGTAAATCAGGAATTCTGGGTTTCTTTGAATGCAAAAAAAAAAAAAAACCACCCAAATTGTCTGGATAGGAAAGATTTATGTGTGTCTCATTTGTATAAAACGTGTGAGATTTTTGTGTGTTTATCTCATGCCATTTTATAAATTACAACTTCAGAAATTGGGGAAGTTGACTTGAGAATACAAGCAAAAGGTCGACAAGTACAGTGACAAAAACCAGACAAGACAGGTATACTAAAACTGCTGCTGATCAGCAAATTTTGAGAAACAGCCATTTATAAGGAAAGAGAAAATATTAGAGGAACTGTAGAAGGAATGAGAAGGTTTGTAGGTGACAAGAACAGGTGGGGATTGTAGTGGCAGAGGGCATGGGGGGACAAACCCATTTCAGCAGGTAGCTTTAGAAGTTTGTGCTGGAGGAGTAGACACACTGTTTGCTCCCTTTTTTGAGAACCTCCGTCAAGACTTTGTAGCTTCCAAAGGACACTTCATTTGAGTTGCTTGTAGCTCAAGATGATTCTACCGGGGTGTGTTAAAGCATGCTGCAGTGCTGGTGGAAATCAAAATGTTTTCTGAGTCATAGGACAGCCCAGGTTGGAAGTGACCTCGAAAGGGCTTGACACTTGATGGGAAAGGGTGCCTTAATGAGATTATATCCTGCCAGCTCTCAAGTGTCCTGGCTATAGGACACTATAGGACAGCTGTAGCATACAAGGGAATTCCAGTTTGGTAAAAAAGAACATACTTAGTGGGGCTCTTTCCTTCCCCGCTTGTGACTGCAAAGCCACAGTTGCCATGTGTAGATGTGGCACTTAGGGACATGGTTTAGTGGTGGACTTGGAAATGTTAACTTAATGGTTGGACTTGATCTTAGGAAATTTTTTCAACCTAAATGATGTGACCAGTCACATCTTGCAAACTACCAGTAGTGCATACTATACCATGTCTCTGGGGAGGTTGCTCCAGTGAAGGATTGTTTTGGCTGTAAAAGAATTTCCTTGTATCAAGATGAAACCTCTCCCAGTCCAACTTGTTTGCCCTTGTCCTCTCCAAGTGGCTCTTTGTGAAAAGAGCCTCAATCCTCTCTTTAGTCACTCTTTAAGTGGCGAAAAACGTTCTTTGCATGTTTCATGGAAAGTCTTTAAAGTTTAAATCTTTGAATTTATAATATATGAAGCTGTTTTTCTGTTTCCTTCTTTCCTTATCCAGGAGGGCATATAGAGACAAGCTCAAATTCTGGACCCATTGTGTTCTAGTAACACTTATTGTATTTACAGTCATCTCATTTTTTGCTGAACAGGTAAAGTTGATGCATTATCAAACTTATATAACACTTAGCAGATTGCAGAATATTCAGGATAACAGGTGGATTTTTTAAAGTAGGTTTTAAAGAGTAGCTAGGATTTTTCCTCCATAGAAGAAGTAAAGATGTTGCATGAATAATGATGAGGTTGCTTCCATTTTTAAATCATGTTGCACTTCCTTGAGAAGAGAGTCATAGAGGGGAAAAGAGTGGTATGTCTATTCCCTTCCCAGGTACCTTATGACTGTTGAGTCCATCAGTGTGCTAAATTTTGATATTCACAATCCATATTTGGTTTTGAAATTCTTAGTCTATTAACATATATATTGGTAAAAAGGAAAAGTAAGTTAACAGGAAGGAAGGAAAGTAAAAGCAATACTGTGGTCCTGAAGAGAATCTTAAGGTATTTAGAGGCCTTATCAAAATCTCTTCCCTACATAACTGCAAAGACTCTTGATTGAATTCAAAACGTTTTTAATCTGACTTGAAGGAAGAAAACTCTCCACTTCTGCAAGCTTAAAATGGCTTTCTTGAACATGATTAGTCCTGCTAAACTCAGAGGGAGTCAATGGAACAAATCATATGGGTAATTCTTTGCAGGTTGGGGCCTTAAGTAACACTTTCCGTGGTCTGATGAAGAGGGTGTAATTCTTGAAAGGTTGGCTTTTGATTATTATTTTTTTCCCACCTGTGACTTTTGCATGACTCTTTCCCTTGATTTTCAGCCTTTTGTATATATATATAAAACTCCATTAGTAACATGGTTTTGAAAGGGGATACTCAACTCAAGTGTTAGTTAGGAATGTAAATACTGTTTTAAGAGGCCGAATTTGTGTTGATATTTTAGAAATGGAATGTAGCCCAGTGCTAATTTAAATACAGAAATTACCTTTAAAATGATCAGAATATAGGCATGATGTATTTTCACCTTTTGCTTTTATTCTGATTATTGAGAAGTCCAGTAGAAATGTGCACACTTAATAGATTAGTTAGAGGAAAAAAATGCTTTCCCTGTGCAATGAAAAAAAAAAGTACAGTATTGACTTACTTTCTGTGGATGGTACAGGTTTTATAGTTTCTAGGGTGAAAACCTGGCCAGCTGTGGACCTTTAGAACTACATACTGTATTTTTTCTCTCCTCAGCTAATTGCACTTAAACGAAAGATTTTTCCAAGGAGAAGGATCCAAAAAGAAGCTGGTCATGAACGAATCAAAGTATAGAAGAGCTTTATTTTGGAGATCAGTCTACCTCAAGATGTGATTAAGCATTTTAAGTCTCTTTCATGAGTGTCTTTTCTGGTTTGACATTTAACTATGTTGATATGAAGAAGGAATCATGCACCTACAGTTAGAATATAAAAGCTGCTGGAGCTGAGACAACGAAAAACAACAACAAAAAATAATTGCAGGACACCTATAAATAGGCAGTTTACAGCAGATTGTACTTTACAACTCTTAGTTCCATGGCCATGTTATCCTTTTTTATAAAAAGGGTTACCTAAACAAACGTAGCTGCATTTGTTGCAGTGGATGTTGCCAAGAAGATAAAATGTTGGAAGGGGAAGTTGTTTGGAATCAGCTTAACAAGTCCTTGATCTTGCATTCCAAAGCATTTTGCAAATTTCTGTCATTGCTGCTATTTTCAGCCCTATGGGAAAATTGAGAATTATGTAACTTGTCATTTAAATTGAGTATTCATTTGTAGATGTTGACATTCTTTAAAACACAGTGACAATTCATCTCCCCATTTGTGGTATTTAATTAGGATTTGGAAGAAGTGTATGCAAATAAAATTATACAGTAACAGAATATCTAATGATTATTTGGAAGATATTTTATATCTGGTGTATTCTGTTCCAAAGAATACAGTGATGTTATTTCTTGACTTGATTACAAAGAGAGGGTTGTAATCAAATGAAAATGATCAAGGAATAATATTTTACAAGCATTGTAAATATAAAAGCAAAAGTGCCTCTCTATGTGAATGGGTAACAAACTGTTTTAAAGTAGAAACGTAAGGGAGCAGTGTTTCTCTTTGGAAAACAATATTTGTACTGATATACAAAGCTTTGATGTTTTTAAATTTAACAGGATTTGGCCCTGTGTTTTGCTGAGACATCAGAGTACTGTGGTTTTTATGTGGGTACTGAATCTTCAAGCAGAAATTTTTGGTGGTGTATCTTCACTTAATTGTGTTAGCAGTATTGAAAAAAGCATTAATTTTTGTAATCAGATGATGTATAAAATGTATGTGCATATATATTGTAAGATACTTGGTTTGCTTTGAAATTAACTAAAATGTGATTAAAGTTTTGCCTGCTGTTTCTGTTTTTAAACAAAAACTCACCTCCTTTGATAAATTACTTTTTTTTCCCCCGTAAAGAACTTTAAACTATAATAATTTAATACCAGAGCACGAATCTGCTCTCAGAGTAGAATCAAACTCGGGCACTGAAAAAATGCAAGCATTTTAGTTAAGGTTACATTTCATGCTAACAATATATATTATGCTGAACTATAGAATGTAAGTAAGTAGTTTAAGTCTACAGTATTTCAGTCTAGCAGAGAAAGAGACATTTCAAGAAATACAAGGAAGCTTTGATAGCTTCTTACCCTTGAAACTGTTAGGTTTGACTAGGATTAAAAAAATACAGTTGTCATTCTAATCAAAGATAGTTGGGCAGACTCATTTGAAATTTTTGAGGTAGTTTTTCCTGACGAAGTTGTGCATAGATAAACATGTTGTGTAGGTTGCTCTGCTGTCACTGCAATTCCTTGCTCTTTGTCCCATCTGTGTGTCCCACCTTCCCACCGCCTTCATTCCTGGCTGGGGCGCAGAGCAAGATCTCTGGAGTGCTGTGACAAAAGTCAGCCACCACAGGCAGACCCAGGGGATGCCTAAACTTAGTCAAGGAAGTGCTAAGTAAAATCCGTCAACGGGTTGCGGTTAATGAGAACGCTGGAAATTGAAATTGTGTTAGCATTCTTTTTTTGAATTTAAGTTCTGTATTTGGGTTTTGTAAGTAAAAAGCAAAAGTTAAAAACCTTGGCTGTCTGAGGTCAGAAAATGAGAACAGTATAAAAATCTGAAACGCAGAATATGTGGTTTGTAAAATTAACCTGACAGAAAAATATTGCCTGTTTGCAGCGATTCATAGAAAAGCCCTCTGCTGATATCATACACCGGAACAACCTGTTCTGAAGACTTTTTGTTGTCTGACAAAGCGCCTTGTTTGTTCTTTTTTTTTTCAAAAGGGCAAAACCAGTTAAAGGTCAGGTGAGTTTTAAACGAGTTTAATGTCGAGTCTGCTCCCGAGAGCGCCGGGCTGAGGGGAGCGCCCTGTGTGTCCCGGGCGCTGCTTCACTCCCTTTCCCGCCTTTTCCCGAGGGCGGCACCGCGTCCTGCCGGTCTGGGAGAAGCCTGAGGGCTCTGAGGGGCTCTGAGGGGCTCCGAGGGGCTCCGAGGGGTTTGGGGCAGGCGGAGTTCCCTGTGCTGCGGGAGGTGCTGCCCGCGGGTCCCTCCCTGTGCGGGGGCTTGGGGCACCCGACCCGCTCGGGGCAGAGACAGGTGCGTCCTCACGGTGAACAGCCATGCACAGGAAATTCACACAAATACCGGTTTGGTTTGTATCTTGTTTTGGGCAGAGTGTGTGTGTGGGAAAAAAATGTTAAGATACACAGCTAGGGATTAAAGATCCTTGATTCAGCTGGAGCAGTTACAGAGGAGAGGCGAGGGCTGCACAGGGTTGTGAGGGGGTGAGATTGTTTTACGTCTGTGGGGAGTTCTGCTTTGTGAACTGATTTTCAGTGCAAAGGAAAGTGTCTGTGTCAGATAAAATACATGTTGTTCCAAGCGGAAGTGCTTTGGCAGCACAGGGACAGGCACCACTGCTCTCATTACATCAGGCTTTCTGCAATCCCCGCAGTTGAAAAGCGTATCAAGTCTTGAGAGGTTTTTCCTCATTTGAGGCTAATTTTAATGCAAGGGCTTTTAATTTTCCCATTAGTAATTTAAAGAGGCTTTGCCTTGATTTTCCAAGACATTTGTAAAGTCAAAAAAATCTTCACACTATGTAGTAGAAAAGGATCAACCGGAGAAAAAGCTGGGTATTAAAAAACAGAGTTCCTTACTTTAGTGTGGTCATGTTGTATAGATCTGTGTAATGTGTGGTTTAAAAAGTATATTTTCACAGCTATTGACAAATAATTTTTAAGCCCCACAGAAATAGGAAACTCAGATGTGTGAGAGAGCTGTTAATGTTGGGGGGACTTCACAAATTTGGAAATTCCCAAGATCTTTACTAGGGTTCTCAGTTTCACTGTGTGGACTTAATTTTCAGACCTGTCTGTGTCCTGGCTTGTGGAAAACCTGCTGGTATTTCTGGCTGTGTTGAACTGGAGAACAGGATGCTTGCAGCTGATATCTTTCCATCTTCCAAGGAATCCTGGGGTTTTTTTTAAGAATTTTTAAAAGGAAATGTCATGTGGCACTTGAAATACTTCATAGGTCTTGTTATCAGACAGAGATAAGAAATATTTCAGCAAGGAATCAGTAGCTTTCTGTTTCCTGTTAGATTTGTGAATTATTTCTATTGCTCATAAAATTTCTTTTGCTGCCACTCATGCATCTAGGGACTGCAACTATGCTCTTTCTCTTCTAAATATATATTTTCCTCCTTGAATATTTATAAAAATACACAGAATATATAAAAACTAGTGCTACTAAAATGAAAAAAAAAAAATGAATATTTAAGAGAGTGTCGTATGTGTAAAATGCTAGCCAGCATAGAAATGGCATTAGTAACGTTACAGAAGGCAGAGGTACAATAGCTATAAGGAAAGATAATTCTGAACCTGAAAGTTGAAAAGAACTTTTAAAAATGGCACAAGCACTTATATATTTGTCTCTATAGTGTGGGATGGCTTGTAGAATCAATTTGTTCTTTATGGTTTATCATTTCTGTACTTTGGAAAATAGAATATTGACATAGCTTTGGGGAATGCAGTGCTGGATCTGACAAAACAGATAACAAATATTATGGAAGCTGATCAGGGAGGCATCTTAAGTAAATGGATAATTTTTTTCCTCCTTTTTTAGCAGAATCAAGTATGTTCCTACTAGCCCTGGAATTCTTTTTAGCATGTTCTTAAAACACCACTGGGGTCATGTTGTGGAATACCTCAAAACTAAAAAAGTTTGACCACTTGCACATCCACTTCAGTACAGTGGTGAGTGTCCCTGCCTCTCATGCAGGAGACCAGGGTTTGATTCCCACCAGGGAGGCAGTGGTGCCATTTAAGAGTTGGACTCGATGATCCTTGTGGGTCCCTCCCAACCCAGAACATTCTGTTATGCTGTGATTCTGTCCTTAACAACTGGAGACTGTTGCGGAGGGATCCACAGCGGGTCCACGTAAGCATGAAAACATATTTGTCTTCAAATTACTGTGGGGCAAGTTACATAACAAATCCAATGTACTATTTCGGTAGGGAGAGATCCCATTATGGCACCATCGGGAAGAAAGCATGGAGGAAAAGCTGGTAAAGCAGCACAGGAAGATCAGACCATACCTGCCTATGACTTTGAGGAGGATAGAAAAGAACTGAGTGGATCAGAGGAAGATGTTAGAGAAGGTGCTTATATGACTTTTTTAGCAGATTTTTAAAATGTGAGGTTTATCACATTTCTGCCTGTGAATATAACAGAAGACACTTGTGTGCCAGCCAGTCCAGTGTGGCTCACAATGCTTGAGACAACCAGCCTCCCACTGTGTCGTTCTGTTAAGAGGAGACGAATCATGGAAAGCTCTGTGTGGTGCACCAAAGGAAAGAAAGGAAGAAGTAGAAAAAGCTGAGGCAAAAAAGAAAATAAATCCAGTGGAGGGATTCCTGTTTAATTTTGAGGGAATGCCATAAAAAAAGTGGACTTTGCTTAAAAATACTATTGTCTTTCATCACATGATAGTTTCTGGTAAAGTTTGATGTAACTTCTGAATTTTTGTCTCTTCAGTTGTCTCTGGGCTCATTTCTCATTGGTTTCCCCCTTTCATTTGTTTTGACTAAATTCCTGTCCCACTTTTCCCTGCCACTAACAGAAATCCAACAGCCAGGGATGTATTTTTGTCTCAAAATACATAATATGAATATCTATCTACTTGTGATTTTGCTTTTTAGACTACAGAATTTTAGTACTTATTTTACACTAAAATTCTAACAGATTGGTTTGGGGTTTTTTTATGTTATTTTTCCCTTTCTGCTGATTGTTATGTGTTATTGATGAGAACTGAGACCAGTGAGACACGTTCAGAGAAATGCCATCACAGCAAACTAATTATCCTATTAATAACCCACAGCAAATACAAAATATTTTTGTAAATATTTCTATAATTTTTCTAAAGGTGACACACCAGTGATGGACAAGCATGGAAAGAAAAGGCCTTTGGTGACTACTCATGTGGTTCCAGATGATGTGGGGTAAGGTTGGGTGTTTGAGGGTTCTTTTCCAAAAATTTTGTTTCTTTTAAAAATTATTTAAGTTTTATCCTAAATTGTTGATGATTTCATTAAACGCAATTATTTTTTCCTCTGATTTTAGTTGCTTGACTATATTACCAGTACTTTGAATGATCCAAATATTGCATGAAAAATAAATTCCTTTTACAGATAAATCCTATGGAATTTACTATTTATGGCCAGTGTAAATGTAATAAAAAGTGTGTGCTGAAATAATTTTGTAGGAGATGATAACAGAAGATACTGTTTTTACCCATGGTGTTTTCTTTCTGTATAGGGAATAATCAATTTTATTTGCTGATTGCCCTCACTCACAATCCTTCAAATACCTAATAGTGCATTTTTATTGGGGAGTAAGTTAATAGATTCTAGTTTGTTTGGTTCTTTTTTTAAAAAAAGCAAATTAGTCTGAAAAAGAGACCTCTCACAGGAGGAGAAAAGGAGTCTAATTAATCTTGTAGAGCAGTAGCAGCTCTGTGAGTGCTTACAAGTAATAGGCATGTGAATAGAATTAGTTTTAAGCATATGCATATAATGAGCAAATAAAAATTTAAGCACTGTTTTGTAGGGGTGAAGTACAGAATATGCTGGAAAGGTTTGGAGGTAAGTACATTCGCATTCTAATTATTTTTTTTTAATTGCAGAATTTACAGTAATTCCTTAACATAAAATAACTTTTAAGACTTCAATAAAATGACTAGTCTTTGTAGCATTTTTCAGGATTTCTGAATAAAGCCAGTTTTCAGAAAAAAATTGTATCTAAGTAGACCAAAAGGAAAGAAGTGAATACATAACTGCACATGAAGTGAGTAATAAGTAGTAGCACAAGCAATTACAAAGGGAAAGTTTTATGAATGCTTTTGATAATCAATTCCAATTTTAAGCTGAAGTTTGAGGTAGTGAATATATTGTAGAGAAAAGCGAAAATAGGAATTAGCTGTTATTCTCACTCAGGGGTTTTTTACACTGACATAGAGGGTACTGGGGATTGCAAGACTTGAGTGAGAAATAAAGGGGATGTAAATGTGAATATAAGCAGCTAAAGAGAACAAGTGATTCTAATTCTAGACAGGCAATTTTGGAAGTTAACTTTAGTTGCAGTAGAGAATGAGAGAGTGTACTCAGCACCTTCAGAAGTCTAGAGAATAGAGGATCAGCAGATAGGAGAATTCCAGCAGTCAGGATGAGCAGGAGTTTCTAGAAGACCCAGATAGTGCCAGTCATGTAGTGATGAGAGGTTTGGGCATGTCACTTAATAGAGTTTAGTAAAGGCATAACCAGATCCTCAAACGGCTTTACTTACAGTTGAATTACTCTGACATTTTAGAGAAAAACCACTTTTCACTTATAAAGGATGTGTAATAGCCAGCAGTGTAAGAAAACATACAAAATCTGCAGAAGGAAGGGAAACCATCTTGATGCCAGTATTCACAGGTTCACGGGTTATTCTGAGTTAGAAGGGACCCTCAGGATCATCTAGTACAACTCCCAAGTGAACGCCCACCCAGGGATCAGGCCCACAAGTGTGGAACCATGGGCACCACGCTCCATCCATCCAAGCCTCCCACCAACTAGACCATGTCACTGAGCTCCTCATCGAGTCTTCTCTTAAACACTTCCAGGGATGCCGGCTCCCCCCCCTCCCTGGGCAGACCATTCCAATGAGAGATCACTCTCTCTGTGAAAAAACTCTTCCTAACGTTCAGTCTAAACCTCCCCTGGCGTAGCTTAAGGCCATGTCCTCTTGTTCTGGTGTCATCAGCCTGAGAGAAGAGATCCTCACCCACCTGGCGGCAACCTCCCCTCAGGTAGCTGTAAACAGCAATGAGGTCACCTCTGAGCCTCCTCTTCTCCAGGCTGAACAACCCCAGTTCCAAACCCAATAGGTGATTAATACTTTCATTGCATGTAACAAAAAGAGCTGTACAGAGTCATTACTTGCATGCCAAACTCAAGGCAAAAGAGAAGGTAAAGAAATTCCTTCTTTCTCTTAGAACACACTTCACCTGCTTCTCCAAAGTGTAATTCATCAGCAGTTTTAATAAATGGCACAATGTAGCCACTATGCTTAATTCTGAAATATATTCTTTTAGCTGACATTAACAAGGCTCTCTTGGCTAAGAGGAAAAGATTAGAAATGTATACTAAAGCCTCTCTCAAAACCAGTAACCAGAAGATTGAACATGTTTGGAAAATTCAGCAGGAGCAAAGGTAACATTTACTCTTGGTTTTCAAACCTGTGGAACCAGATTTCCTTTAGTGTCACAGCATGGATAGTTGTCTTTTTGCAAATAAATAGCAAGTACTGCACCTACTTATTAAATATCTGCTCAGGCCCTTGCTGCCTCCAGTTGCATCCACTTTGTTAAACTGACAGAGTTTAGCATATTCTCTTTTGAGAAACTAAGGATTTGGAATTCTGAGAGCCAAGTATGTTAAAGAGCTGGTTTTATCTTTATGGAAAGTGACTTTTGATATTATTTTTTGCTTTTAAAAAGATGGGGGTGGGGGGCCACTTCAGAATTTTGTTTCTACTTGAAAACTGAAAAATGTTCAGTAAAATTTTATTACTATTCTGGTTAAGAAAGAAAGAAATTTTCACCCTATGTGATATTCCTCTCACATCTTCAGACATTTAATCACTACATCTGATACTACAGGTATAGCACACTGAAAAATGAGAGCTAAAATCTGAAATACTTGCAATACTTGCAAACTGGCTTGGTGTTGTTCTACACAGACACAAATACATATCTGAAACTTTTATGGACAAAATTTAAATTTACATAGAGAACCTCAGAGCATCATAAACTAATGAATAAGCTAATCAACTTTGTATTATAAGCCCCTTGTGTTAAAATAAAAATCTGTAATTGGGTTAGAAGAACATGGTAAATCTCAGCAAACCTGACAGTGTTAGGAAGAAAAGTTGTTATAATTTATTTTTAACCTGAGGTTGGTATGTGAATTCTGTCTTATAGTGTTCCCATGCCGGCCTTAATTTTACTCTAAGTGTAAGTTCAACCTTAGCTTTCCTTGTAATTCTTTGTAGCATTTGTCAGTTATAGAGTGTGTCTATTTATAGGCAGAAGCTCAACCAGGAGTTCTCCCAGCAGTTCCTGACTTTATTTCAGCAATGGGATGTGGATGTGCAAAAAGCAGAGGAGCAGGAAGAAAAACTAGCGGTGAGTTTCCAGCGTGGCATGAGTTTCATTGTATTTTCACCAGAGGGAATACTTATTATTGTTTAGACATTCAAGAAATGTAAAAACACATTCTGTACTTTAAACAAACATGATTGTTGAAGTTGGGGAAAGAGGAGGCTTTTAAAAACTTCATTTCAAGTTTATAAATGTCACTAAGTGATGCCCTAGGATAGCATGTGGCTTGAGTAAAGCCAACGCTGTTTATGGAGAAGAAAGGTGTGTGCTGGTCTGGGCATCCATAGGGTTCAGGGAACAAAGGAGTAAGAGAAAGTATGTAGTTGTCTTTTAGCATGCACTGCCTAAATATATATGTCCGTATATAATAAATATAATTTGATACTTGAAAGGTGATAGAAGCTATTAAATGGAATGTAACAAAGTGATGCTGCTGTATTTGTACTTCCAACATATATGCAAATTTTGCTTTTCCCCAGGCAGCACATTTAAACATTTAGGCAGCGTGCTAAGGAACTGTGGGGAATAGCAACCCTCATATTTTACAGGGCTAATTCAGGCTGGGAGGCACCTTAGGAGGTGACTCGGGGTTTAATCCAGTCTTCATCTTACTTTCACCAATAAGACCAAGAGTCACTCTCTGGGCAGAGATCTGCATTACAAGGCACAGATTTCCAGTGAAAGCAGAATTTCTGGTTCTGAAGAATGATATTGGTGTGCTGTCCAAGCACTTTGGTTAACAACTAATGCACGTTATGTTTTCCTTTTGCTTCTGCTTCAGAATACACTTCGTCAGCAACAAAAAGTTTTTCAACAGGCAAGAATAGTTCAAAGTCAGAGACTGAAAACCATTAAGCAACTCTATGAGCAATTCTTAAAGGTACAGTGCACTTTTTTCTTGGAAGGCAGCTGATCCTTATATCACTTAAAGTTGTATTAAATCAGGTTTGTAAATTTTTAGGTATTTTTTAAAGAAAATACCTAACATACTAGACAGCAAGACAAAAAATTTTCAATATAACTAAAGAATTCTGCTTTTTTAGTTAAGTTTATTTTAAGATAAGAACAAACCACTTTACTCCCAGAATGTCCTTCACTATTTTTTCTAACATATTTGAAACTTGAGCTGTGAGAAAAATGAAAATACCCTAAATGATTGATTTTGTGATGAATGCAGAGGCACAGCACCAGAGACTCACTGGAGGGATCAGGTTGGAGGGGACCTCTGGAGGACATCTGGTCTTACCTGCTGGGAATATGGAAGGGCTGCTTAGAGTTGGCTGCTCGGAACTTACTTCCAGAGGGCTTTTGAGTATCTCCAGGGATGGGGATTCCACAGCCCCTTGGGACAGTCTGTTCTGGTGCTCAGTCACTCTCACAGCAAAAGTGTTTCTTGATTCTCAGAGGGAACCTCCTGTACTTTTACTTCGTGTCCATTGTTCCTGGTTCTGTCACTGGGCACCTCAAGAACCTGGCTCCACCTTTGCAGCCCCCCCTTTCAGGCACCATGTGTATAGATAAGATCCCCCCCAGCATTCTCTTTCCCAGGCTGAACAGTCCCATCTCTCTCAGGCTTTCCTCACACGAGAAATGCTCCAGCCCCTTCCAAGGCCCTTTGTTGGGCTCTGTCCTGTAGGTACATGTCTCTCTTGTACTGAGGAGTGTGGAACTGGACCCAGCACTCCAGGGGTGGCCTCACCTCAACCTGCTGGCAGCACTTCTCCTAATGCAGCCTAGGTGCCTTGCTGCCAGCGCACACTGCTGGCTCGTGTTACATTTGGTGTCCCCCAGGACATCCAGGTTCTTTTGTGCCAAGCTGCTTTCCAGCTGCATGGCCCCCAGTATCTGGGGTGCATTCAGATCTGTCACTTTCTGACAAACCTTAATTTCTGTTCAGATCATTTCCTACCTGCTGCCCTTTTACAATTTCAGTTAGTTATGATAAGCTTGGTGTTTGGTTTGGTCTGGTTTGTGGGGGTTTTTTCCAAGTCTAGTTTAGGAAAATACATGTGAAATAGAGCAACTCTTAGTTTCAGATAGTCAAATTTTGAAGAGGGCATTACAGAGCCATTAATAAATAACAACTGTTCCAAAATGACAAAAATGTCTTCATCAAAGAGGAAAACATGAACAGAAGGTCAAGTATTACTTTGATTTTTCTCCTCAATGAAGATCAAAAGGTAGAAGTCAAGCCTCAAATAAGCTCAAGTAAATACAAGTTAAAGAGACTGCAACTAATCACATACCCAGAGGTAGGATAAACTGTGTGTACAAAAGGCAAGAAACCCAGTGAGTTTTATTTGGGGATAAGTGTGCAAAGAAATGTAACAGGTTTTATAGTCCTTACTTCAAGTCCATCAAGGTTGTCATAATATTGACCCCTGACAGATGTCTGTTCAAGCTCTTCTTGCAGAAATCTTATCTTAATTAAGATGCAGAACAACCTCACAGAAGCTGTGACTGGGGAGTACTGCTTCGTCCACAGGGTCCATATTGTTTAAATAGGAATGTAGACTGGATTATGAAGTCCTGTATGATTCCTCTGTCAAGTCTGTGACCAAACTAATCAATTATCAGTGACCACTATAAAAATTAAACTGTAGTAGGAATAATGAATGATTGATTCATTTGCTTGTTTTAAATTAACCCTTTGACATGGAGGAGTTGTGAATTAAGATTATCCTTAACTTCAGAGCATGGACGAGCTGGAGAAGAGCAATGAAAATCTTCTAGCTGGTGCCCAAAATGAACTTCGCAAAGAAATGGCCATGTTGCAGAAGAAGATTATGATGGACACTGTAAGTACCAGATCTATGAAGTTAGCTAAATGCGAAACCAGAATATTCTATTAAAAGCCGTTTGACATTCATTTAATTCAAAGGAATCATATTGATAGGGTTCACTGTTATCTCCTTTTCTTGTCACAGCAACAGCAGGAGATGGCAACGGTGCGCAAGTCTCTTCAGTCCATGTTGTTCTGATGGCTCAGGGGAGAAACAAGTTGTACCTAAGTAGCATGACAAAGTAGAGCCATTAGCCACAGAGAAGGAGGTTAAGATTTAAATGTTTTAAGGTTCCTATTAAAGGCTTTCATGGATTGTTCTAATCTTGTGTCTGATAAAGTTGTAACAACATCTATTAATAAATTTATTATTAGGGGGGCACTATGGACCCCAAAGCAGTTACTGTCTGTCCAAGTAATTTTTAACTACTTAATATTCACTTTCAATAGCACTGGGCTGTTAAAATAGTTTCACGTTTTCTAATCCCAAATTCTAACAATGGGCAGAATTAATGAAATTGTACATAATAACTTTATGCCTTCAGGCATACGTGTTGCGAAATTAGAAGCATTTTTCATAAGCTGCAGATTTTCAGTTTCAGCATTTAGTCTGCTGACATATCAGCTTTTATAGGTTCACAGAGTATGACATTGCTCATGTAAGATTGTTTAATGATGTGTATTATGGCAAATTAAAGTAAATTTTGTTAATGCTTTTGTTAGGCTATGCATTGTAATAGCTTTGTATTAGCAAGAGATTTATGAACTGCTGTAATTTGTTCAGAAAACATTTTAGGGTTTTTTTTCAGTTGAATTATGAGCTTGATGTATCAGCCCCAGTAAGCAAAATTAAACACTATATATACTTTTTGTAGAACCTTTGCTAGAAGAAGTATACCTCATTTATTTAGTACAAGCTATTTACAAGCCTTTGAGATAGAATATTACTTTCTGCAATTCCAAACAACTAGCAATTTGGGTAGTTTTAAGAGTAAAACATTTATCTTTCATCTATCTCATTACAGTAAATAAGTGTAAGTTAAACAATGGGCTTAGTGTGCATGCAGTTTGTAATGGTTTTTTGTAAAAACAAACTGAATATCCACTTTAACAAATTAGGTAGTTGCTAACACATTGAATGCTTTGATTTAATACAACACTAGCTAAAACAAAAACCATCCACACACCCACACGCACAAATGTGATGGTTTTGTAACAATGGATTTCAAAACCATATTCTTCTCCTCAGCTTACTATCATTTCAATTCAGAATCAAGTCATTTGATGGTTCTTCAGTGCAGGAAGTTCCTTTAGAGATGAAACTTCAGCTGGTAAGTTTCAACTGAAGTTGAACCAACTAGTGTGGAACTCCTTGCTCTGCCTCTGCTAGGACTGAGGGAATGAAGGTGCCTGTGTCTTTTCAACAGGTAGTTAATTTGTTTGCAGTATTTAGCCAAAGAAAAACAGTCTTTAACCAACTCCTTTTCTATTTGCCCATGGGCTGGGTTGAGGCTAAATTTATGTGTAGATATGTGTCTTTCCCAGCCTCAAAGAGAAGTAGCAGGATTCATTTGGAATGGATGTTAGTCACCGACAGTTGCAGTCCTTTGGCTGTAACAGCCACAGTTATCCCTCAAGAATATCAGCATATTCTTCTTAGGCAGGAGTGTGGCAAATGCTGTTTTAGTCCTCCTGGACTAGCAGACAATACACTACTATTAAAGTTCCTTAAGCACCTCAGGAAGTATTTTTGAATTAATGTGTAGCTTGGAAGCTGCAGTGGTAGTATTCCTTACTGAACAGTTCAGGAAGGACTTCATGAACTCAGAGCTCAGGTAAATACCAGCAACTGAAAGCAGTAATGGACACTTATGTTCAACGGCTTTTTACATAAATCATATTCAAATAGCACCTCTTTAACGGGGCTTAAGTTTATAGGTTTTGTGTGCAAGTCAAGATTTGTTCATACTATAGACAATAAGGTACTAACTCATCTTTTCTCTAATGCCAACATGCCATTATGGTAGCCAAGGGGTCTTTTCTTAAAGGCAGAGAAGGGCTGACAGTAGGCCTGACCTCCTGTTTTGGAATTATCGATTATGGTTCAGTTTTGTGCTGTCCTGTTTGGATAAAGGACCATGGCAGCTACAAGACAATTAGATCAATTAGAAGGTAGATGGACACAGCAACAGCAAAAATACCACAGAGGGAAATACGTATGGGTGGGTGACATTGCTCAAGCTGCAGTCATTGAAGTTTATCAATGAACTTTATCATCACTTGCATAGTTTCACAGATACATGTTAGGGTAGCTAAAGTTAGTGTCCTTGAATTACACAGCTACCTGCAGTCTAGATAATGGTGAAAAACAACAAGACAAACATTATGACTACAAAACCAGAAATTGGCCTTGAAAGACAGTTCAAGCTACAGTTTTATGTGGTAGCAGTAGGTTATGTACTTAGATACAAGAGAATGCATGAATCCTAAAGGCACCCATAACAGTTCCTTCAAGTAGAAGATTTTCCTGAGCTGTACCTCCATCTACTGATCCAGCAGCTTGTTCCTTAGAAATACAAGAGAGATTGAGTAGTTTTCCCTCACAGCTGCCTCGTTGGGCCAGTCTTAATAATGCCGTACCATATTCATTGGCACATCTGACTACCACTTCAGAGCAGTTCCAAGACAACTTTAGAAGCTAATGCTACACGATTCATCTCTTGGACTAGGGAAATGTAATTCCTCTTGAATTCTGGTTGGTTGCACCTCAGTTCTGTACTTCTGTTCTGGTGAATGTAGACTGCAAACCAAGGTTATCTAATAGGAAATGGCACAATTTTCAGATGTAGTATTCATGGTCTGAAACACAGGGGAAAATACATCCTGGTTCCAAAGTACTGATCACAACAGCAGCTGCAGAACTTTGTATCTACCAATTCTAACATCTGGTATATGGTGAACTTTCTCATAAAACTTTTCTTCAAAAGCTTAATCCTTAATCTGTCTTCCTGAAAACAGAGAGGCTGCTTCATTCATCATTCCCCTAACTGACCTATTCAATCAGTCATTATGGTTTTGAACCTGTTCAGAAGCTTGATGAGATGAAATTCTGAAGACATGTATATGAAGATGAGCAGCAAGTTGTAGGCACACACCAGCGGCATATCTCAGCATATCAAACAAGGATATGAACTTCAAAAGAACAAAAGACAACAGGTTAAAAAATATCCATTTTTTTTCAATTGTCCTTACTATAAATATGTTATACTTGAATCAGCATCTATCCACTTGACAAGTGTAACACTCATTTTAACATATTGGTCTAGTTAAGGAAAAAAAAATAAAACCACTACAACACCGAGAAAGCACTAAACACTTAGAAATTCTGATAAACAAGGTTAGTCTGCAGTTCACAGAACTTCAGAAAACCCACGTGGAATAAAGCATAAGTACAAATGAGATTTATAAATTTACTTTCACATCTCTGTTCCAAGGAAAGAAAGCCAGTCAGCCCCCAAAATACATGTTTACATGGTACCATGGCACTCCTTCCAGAGCAACAGCTGGAATATGAGCAAGTCAGAAACGGCAGAGAGGAATTAGAGAAATAATTCCCAACCCATCCCTTTAACTATGGCCCAAATTAAAGCATTAAACCCTTACCAGTGCTATCCATAGAACAATATATTCATCAATGAAACTGTTGAAGTACTGGTCCAGAAAAAGAAGTCCCGGCCCAATAAACGCAGAGTCCTGAAGACAGATTTCACTTTTCGTCATGTGAGCCAGCTACATAAAAAAAAAAGACAAACTGGCATAACACCTTTGCCCGACAATGTTCTCTTGTAAGTTACATCTGTACCAGAGCATTTCAGCTATCTGCAGGGGTTCCCTACACAAGGAAACACTTGAGACAGACTACTGCATCACCATGGTATGGGAGGGGGAGGAATCACAGAATTAACAAGGTTGGAAAAGACCTCTGAGATCATCAAGTCCAATCTATTACCTATCATCTAAACCATGTCACTCAGTGCCTCATTGAGCCTACTCTTAAACATCTCCAGGCACAGTGATTCCACCACCTCCCTGAGCAGACCGTTCCAATGACGGATCACTCTTTCAGTGAAAAAGTTTTCCCTAATATCCAGCCTAGACCTCCCCTGACAGAGCTTGAGACTGTCCCCTCTTGTTCTGTCCCCTGTAGCCTGAGAGAAAAGACTGACTACAACCTCCTTTCAGAGAGTTATAGACAGCAATAAGGAAGGACAATTCCTTCTTTTTTCACTGGAACATTTGTTCAGTGATATATTCAAGGATAAGACTATGCAGGTGTATTACTGAAAACAAATACTATCCACTTGATTTGTTGTTTTCAAGCCTAACTTGAAAATTCTGGCTTTTCCAAACCAAAAGCTAACTAGGAAACTGGCTTTTGCTTAGATGACAAGACTTCTTCTCACTGTTTAGTAATATAGTAGTGTTTGCACAGAGACACTTTACAGAATGACCAATAGAACAGTACTGGAGACAAAGGGAAGAAATCTGTTTCGCCCATGCACACCTTGTTCCCTCCATCTTGAACTAAGAGGCACAGTAAGAGTTCTTCGTAAAAACTTTGAGACCTAATAAAGGACATATAAAGAGTCCACACTAGGAAGCTTAAAGATGGCAAAAGAAAGGAGCATAAGTGCCAAGTTTGGCATAAGAATTCACTCTGTCATTCTTTACTTCCTTGCTGGTGGACACTTGGGAAGTATGATTAAAATATAGAGAGGTTCCACTGAACAAAGTGGCCTCTTAGTGTAAGAGCATATCATGTTCAAATCTATGCTGAAAGAAAAATTCACAGAAAAGCCTGTGAGTGTTCCAGTCTAAGGACAAACCACAAACACAACCAGGGCAGAACCCAACAGAGGCTTCCACACCAAGCCAGTCCAGGATGCAGCTCTCCTGCTAGAGGGACCTGTTGGAGGGGGCAATTCCTGGCTTATGTCTGGAGTGATGTGCAAGAGCAGTCCTGCAGGGTAAGCACCCATGGAGCAGCTCCAGCACATCCACAAAAACTTCACTCATCTCAGCTCATGCCTCCGCTGGGCCTCTCACCTGGTCATACCTTCAGCGTGTACTGCAGTTTGCTCACTGCAGAGTGCCTGAAGGACAAGGCCCCCTGAAACAGTATGAGAACACTGAGAGAGCTAAACCCACAAAATCCTCTCCCCACTACCTTTACAGATTTGCCCCTGGAGCAGATTGTCCTTAAAGCTACACCTAAAGCAGCAGTGTAAAGGTGGTCTCAGGATGTCCATGAATGAGGGCACATAACACAGAGGGGTGATTGCTGGCTACAAGGACCCAGGACAACAAATGAGCAAGTTCAATCTTAAGCCTCAGTATTCTTATCAGCATTCTCTTTCTTGAACAGGTTCACTAGGTGAACACCTGTTTAGAAAGAAAGTCTGACTAATGCTGGTTTTCTAGTGATTGAAAAATGGGAGAGAGAAGGCTGGGAGAAAAAAAAACCCTCAGCTGGCTGGATTTCTCTTATTAGCAAATATGTAATAAGGCAGATTTTTTTTAATCCATTGATGAGGCTTTTATGTATAAAAAAAGATAAAGACAGAAAAGTTTCTCTCTTCATTTTAATGATTACAGTAAATTCCAATTTCAAATAATTAATCAGAAGTCTCAGCATTGTTTGTAAGGCTTGAGGGACCAGAGGTAGGGTGTTAAGGACAAACAGTATATTTCAAGGAGTAAGCAAGACAACTCAACCAGTACATTCAACACTAAGTATGCATTTGCATCAGTGTCATATATCAAGTCTCTGTAGGACCTGGAGTCTAGTTCAGTGTCCTGGTCACAGGACATCACTGGTAGTACAGTGGCAGAGCAGAATGGGAAAACTGATCCAGCAAGTGTTAAGCCAAGAAGCAGTTTTAGGAGGTTTAAGACCAAAACAAAATTCCTTACCACCAACTTCTGTGAGATTTTGGCATTCACAAACCCAAATGTTAGGACATACAGGCAAGAATGTTTTTCAAACAGCTGAGATGTAGACTTTTTATAAATCATAATGGCCAGTGTGATAAGCAGTCCAATGTGCAGGCCTGGTGAAAGAACACTTGTTCCCTGAAATGTAAGTGGACCAAAAATTTGTCTTAGATTTCAGTCACATAGAAAAGTTCAGATTTTATATATATTGCAAATCCCCTTAAGCAAAACCAGAGTTGCCAAAACTTGGGAATGTCCATTAGCATTACACCACTGTCACTCTGCAGTGACCGCCACTCAATTTTGTAAGAAAATTCATTGCTGGTTCCCAGGACAGAAGAAATCCAGCATAGGCAGAGAGAAGATAGTTAAAGTCTTTGCTTTAGCCATCCAGTACTCACATGCCTGTCTGCTTAAATGCTTTAACAAATAAAACCCTTATGATAATCTGAAATGCAATAAATCATGAGCATAAATTAT
Organism: Pitta sordida; assembly: GCA_013390025.1. Lineage (NCBI taxonomy): Eukaryota > Metazoa > Chordata > Aves > Passeriformes > Pittidae > Pitta > Pitta sordida. The sequence goes on from WEKX01015531.1 coordinate 117,629, forward strand.
TCAAGCCTCATTCAGACTTTTAGAGAAACTTACTGCTATTGTAGATCCATTCTTTCCAACCCCTCCACCAAAGATGACACGGAAGTAATTGAATAAAGAAAGAGCTGCTCCACACAGGATGCCAACAACTACAAAGTATTTCAATTCTAAGTCCACAAAAGGGACCTTAGCAGAGCACAAGAAAAACAAAACAAAACCACAAAACAGAGAAAGATATTAGATATTAAGGATAACATATTTTTAAGGAAGTGATTAAAGAAGTCACTCACACCTGCTAAAGAACTGTTTTGCTCAAACTCCTGTTTTCCTGGGAACAAGCTCAGAAGGACAGTGTTTAGAATTTGTTTCCTTACTAAGGAAATAATGAATATCTTCTGTAATTTTTAAGCTCAACTTTTGAGTACTTAAGTTCTGTTCTTTAAATTCAGCTAGAACTTACTCTGCTCCTCCTTACTATATTTTTCAAGCATTTTTACTACATAAGCAAAACCTTGACACAGACAGCTGCATTGCCATGGAATGGGAGGGGAGAAGGAAAGTTCCTTCTGTTTTATTGGACAACACAGGGCTGAACCACAGGAAACAAAACCACCATCTGCCTCCTGTGTGTTTGGGTAGGTTGTTTGTATGCTGTATCTTTGCATATCATGGGACTATCATGAACGGTCTCCAGATACAAATTTTAATTAAACAGTTACCTTTGGGAATCAATTGCAGTTTCAAGGAAACTTCCAAAGGCAGCAGAGGATTAAAAAAAGAAGTAGTAACAAATTGAAACCATTAACTATATTTTTGAATATATAGTGTTTTGAGATACAGCATAACTACAACAGGTTTTAATAGTGAAGAAAAAATCAAGCATAATTAAGGTCCAATGCACCTACTTTATTTTCCAACATGAAATAAGCTTTATGAAAAAAACCCAAAAATAATAAAAAACTAAAACATCCTGAAGTATGGGGAATGTAAAATCTTCAGAGTATGCTGAGTAAACTTATTAATTTATTTTGATTCATTGGTGGCTTATATTTAGGTTAAGTTGTATTGGTTATCAGTAGTATGGAATGGTCTCAGCTCCTCCTTGTGCTATAACCAAGCAGAACTATATATTTCTGGGTAAACACCCTAGATCGGATGAAGATCTCAAGTTTCATATAATTTTGACACTATCCACTAAAGTACATCTTTAAAAATCAGAATAAAAGTCAGAGACAGAAAAAAAATCTTTAAATATAGAGATTTACACTTATGTGGCTGTGAGGTAACTGTTAAAAATCAATACATCTGCATCAACACAAATATGAATTAACCAAACCCCCCTTGTTTCATCCCATAGTTTCATTATAGAGTTTAATCCATAAATTTTAAAATACATCATTTAACTGAACAGAAATGTATGTCTTACAGTAAAATATACAAAATTTATAAGACCGGAACAGAAACCATGTGCTAAAGTGTAGCGTATGAGTTCCAGATCAGAAGTTTATATGTGGCAGATGGAGTCTTTTTTCCTCTGTGTAGCTCTAAACCGTGCATAGGGAGTTACACCATTACAGCAAAGGTAATTACAACATCAGAACAAGCTACATTCATACAATAAGCTACCACAGGACATCAGACAACTAGTAGGTGCTGACAGTACTTGCCCAGGACAGCTTCAAATACCACGGGAAATGTGAACACTGAACACTTCATCCCCTTACCTTATAGTCCCATATTGCTGTTCCTCCATACGCAGATATCAAGAGCAGCACTGTTATGGCTATCTGAACTTCAGTTACGTCAATTCTGTGAAAGAAAAAAAGAAAAGATTTAGTTAAAGAAAAGGACTTTTTGGTCTAAGTGTAAATTGGGGTGGGGAACATAAAACCCCAGCAACTGTACTTCAAATTACGTAAGTGTACATAGAATATTACTTCCTCTGACTGAGAAAGGTACTCTATATGCAGGCACACGTCTCTGGCTAAGATTAAAATTAAAGGTATACTACTTATCTGGAGCGAGCTACATATAATTTTAATTTAAAAAATAATTTTAAATATAAAACATATAATATTGTTAAATATTTGAGAATTCTGTACAAGCTTACAGACTTGTTGACACATTAAGTATCAAATCAAAGTTTAATGCAAGCTCATAGGTAAATGCAACCAAATATCTCCATTAAAAGCACAGCATATAAGAACAGAGACTATAAAGAACAGGTTGAGACAGAAGAGATTTCTTTTAGACATAAGATCATTAAAACTTGACAGACACAGGCTGCACAGCATGAGGAGGGGCTGAGTTAGTGGATAGCTAAGCATGTGTCCTGTTTCTGAGGACACGTAATTGCGACTTTTTTTTCAAGAAAGCGATTTCAGAAAAGGAGGCCTTGTATGCCTTATCAAGTGTAGATTCTGTATTCCGCTTTCTTGTTCTCAGACAACTCTTTATTACTGCATTTAACTTATGAAATGTTTTGAGAAAAACTCATATATAAAAACAGTTAAGCAGAGCCTTGAGAAAAAAATCAATTATTTCAAAAAAATCTTTAAAATAAAATAAAGAAGTTCTGCATATCAAGGGTACCTTTTAAAGTACAGAAGGTCTTGAGACAGGTACCTGATCTTCATACTGAGGTTACCAGCAAACAGTGGCAATGAATGTTCAAAATACAAGATTTCTTTCAGCAGTTAGAATAAATTTGCTGGTTGAAAGTACGTCTTATGACCAGAGTCAACGTGTATTGTTACTTGCTTAGCACATGAACTCTTTGCACAGGAAACACTGTATTTTTAAAGGGAAATAGCAATCAACTCTTGGCTAATGGAAAATATTTACCAAAACGTGATAATCACAGTAACATTAAACTCTCTTCTTTCATCAGAAACATAGAGATAAAATATGCTAAGCCTCATCACAATCTTCTGACTTTTAATCTTAGAAGAGCCAAAGTTTAAACTGCAGCTGGATAATAAGCTAAGGTACTTGTCACTGCTTAAAGCTGTTGGAATGAGGAGTCATCTTCCTACACCACTGCATTCCCTCGGTTTTACCAGCTGTAGTGCTCATTGCACTCCAGCATGAACAGGGTCAACCAGCTGAGCTTGCCAGGCTAGTGTAGGCTTTTCATCTTCTGCCCATTTCATGAATTGGCTTGAAGACAGACACTTGTCTGTCACTGGACAGTGGTGCTGGGCAGGCAGACAGAGAAATTAGTTTGCGTGGTAAAATACACTATCAGCAAATAAAAAAAGCTCTTAGCAATATTACAGAGACAGCCTTGTGTCTGATGCAGATGTTGAACAGTACAGGAGGATAGCTGGTCACTAGCCTGTGTGCCTAGTGATGCTCAGTTTTGCTAAGGCTCTTCTTGCAGGTCCAAGTGGGACTATCAACAGGTGATTTAGCAAGTTATTGGGATGAGCAGAAGGACAGCCTTCATCTATCACTTATTTCCAATTTTGCTGCCACAGAAGTCTCTGATCTTTTCCTCTTTTCAGAAATCAATACACTGAAGTGCAGCCCATTGCTTGCAAACAGCAAAAGGCCATGGTTAGGCACCACCACAGATATAGGAGGGTGCTGCAATCCCCACACAATTAGCAGCTAAATTGAAACTGTGTCTTCTGCATGGAAGTCATGACTTCTCCTATGCTGCACTGAAACAAACTAAATTTCTATCAAATTGTGAACAGTACTAAAGGACATCAAAGCCAGTATGAGGCAGATTAAAAGCAAGGCCCCCCTATAAATGTGGGGTAATTCTTCAAGCATTGACTATATAGCTGTGGAGCTCCTTGCTGAAGGATGCAATGGATGCAGGGAGTTCAGTCCAAGCAAGACTGAAGATGGCTATGAAAGGGAAACCCATAAGAAGGGGAAATTCACTAAAACTTTATGTGGGTTCAGAGTCTCCTGGGGCAAACTGTTCTGTGGCTGGGAGATTACAAAGGGAGGTGCTGCAGATGCTTGCTTTGACTACTCCTACACAGAGCACTTCTCTGCAATGTAAACAGGACCTCTCTGGCCTGAGCCTACATGGTGCTTTTATGGGTTCTGAGAACAAGTTCGCAGACAGAAGAGCCAAATGCACGCTAACAAAGAATACACAGCCAAAATCACCTGCTAAAAGAACAAGTGCTCAGTATTATGCAGAGTTTAAAGTTCTTGCCAGTTAAAACCCAACCCTGCTACAGTGCAAGGGAGACGAGAATGAAGGTGAGAGAAGCAATAAATCAAGTAGCTAGCAGTCTCAGACATGAAGCCACATGTATTTCTAAAGATACCTACTTACTTTCCAAACCTTAGTATGCCTGATACATATGTCTGCCAGTGAGCAGAATAGAACATGAACAGTCCCACAAAACAACAGAAGAACAACCAGTCAGGATTTGTTCCTAGTCGGATTGATATGCAGGATCCAAGGACAACAAAAACTGAAAAGCAGAAATGAACATGTTAGTTATACACCCTCTCTGCTTGAAACAAAGAGAAGTTACCAAAAAAAGAAATCATGGGGCATTTTACATCACTCTAACAAAGGAACGCTATGGCTTTACTGAGTAGCTACTCTGCTAACCTCAGGGACAGTCCTGGCAGGAGACACCAAAACACAGCACTTCTCTGCCAAGCAAGGACCCCACCTTCCAGCCTACAATGGTTGTTCTCCTTTCTTCTGTCTTCTCATCACATGTTCTTTGCAACACTGACAACTTCAGCTGAAGGGCCCGGCTCAGTGAGACTGGCAGCAGCACTTCTCTGGGAAGTGAGGCACCAACTTCCAGGGCAACTGGTTTCAGACATTAAGCCTTACAGAAGACATTGGCACAAACACCAGCTGAGTTGCAGAAACTAAAACTGAGCAAGGTTTACTTTTTAAGGACTCTCAACTTTTTTAAAAAGCATTCTTCTAAGGAATATAAATTTTCCTTCTCTTAAGTGCCAGGCTTGATGCTATATTACCAAACTGATATTTTGGCACCTCACTCCTCAAGTTGAATCCTTAGTTTCACATGCCAGCATCAGTCTTTTAGGTCCTTAAAATCATTATTTAGGCATCACCTGTACCCTACTGGAAAACCCAGGCTGTGTATAGTAAAAAATCTTTAGGCATGCTCTTATGGAATTCTTTGTTTATCATCTAGATCAGCAGGGCAACAGTAGGTTAAGGCTACCTGTGGAAATAGAGTCACAACCATGATCAAACAGTTCTCCTAGAGGAGAACTACTGTTGGTTCTTCTGGCTTGCTTCCCATCAATGGCATCCAGAGACTGGTAGATGAAAAGTCCTAATGCACTCAGGATGTATGCCCAAGAAGGTGCCTGAAAGAGATTCACATAAAAGGTCACTAGGTAGTTCCCAATTTTTTAGCTGATAATCTGTTTCATTAAAGGTAAAATAGCATTCAGCACAAAACTATACCATATTGTGCTATTTTTTACTTAAATAATGGGCAAACCAAACACTTTGCACTAATTTCTACAGGAATTCTAGTAACTCCTGTAATGAACTACTCCAGATACACCAGTGGAACCCAGGTTCTTCCATTTATTTAAAAAAAAACAAACCCAAAACTTTAGCCTCTCTTCTGCATCAACTGACTTACTTTTCTACTTTAAAACCATGGCATTTCTATAATTATTTGCATTCTTTATGCTGGAAAACGTTCAATGAAAGATTAGTCTTTAAAAAACAAAGTAGCGGCAAAGGACTTACTATAGCTATCAGCATTTTACGTGATGGGCACTTAGATGATTTGCTCAGATTTACAACTTATAGATATAAAAACCCATTCAATATTTTAATAAATAAGACTCAAGCATCTAGGGAAAGATATTTTCTCCCGCATTCAAAAATTGACTACAGAGGCGCTTTGGACAGGGGTTAGAGAAATTAAGAATTTCCCATTAGAAATCAGTGAATTTCCCCCTAGAAATTCACTGAATATGAAGGAGAAACTATCTACTTGATATATATATCAGAGTTTCAAAACAAGGTGTGAATCAGTTACTTTAACACCAGTCTTAAGTTCAAGGAGCTGTTCTGTAGTCCTTCCTTTTAAAAGCATTATTTTCACATGCACAGTCAGTGTGGCTTTGTCAATGAAGTAGGTTTTGCCAAAAATTATTTAAAACAACGTCTTGAACAAAGCACAGGCAACATTTTAGCCTCAGGTAGTGTCCAGTGGTATCTTTAGCATTTAGAAGCACATTTAGAAGTTCACAAAAAGAGAGTCAGGCGCAAATGCTGGAAATGCAACTTGTAAGTTAAACAAGTGAACACCCACAGGCAGAGATGAATCCTTTCCCACTCCCAGGTAATGGGCAGCTGTTGTGGTGCTACACCTCTGCAATTCCTCTCCTGCAGCACACATCGACCAACGTGATTACAGATTACAGATAGTTCCTAAGGCTATTAAACAGATTTACACAACAGATCAGAGCTCAAGTGTGCTGAGATTTGTCCACAATCAGTTAAACCCAGTGTCAGTGCTAGGGAAAAAGGAAAAATAGCAGTCATTCATCAGTTCAAAGGCAGCAGCAAGAATGCAGATGAGGTGAGCTGCTCCTCCAGACATTCTCATGTCTCATCAACATTAAGGATAATTAATGCTCACTGTCTTGAGCTAGGAAAAAAGTTATGCCTCCGGTTACATTGGACACAAAACACACTCTTTCAAAGTGGCAGCATGCTTCAGGGAAGTTCAGTTCTCAACAGCATTTCTGCTCTTATTTAAGACTTCCTGATGTATTCCAGGCTGGCTGATACACAGTTATCACATACGTTTGTGCTTTTAATATGAAACAATATTGTCAGCAAATTCATTTCCTGCTACCCACTATTTTGATAATTTCATTAACACTTCATCATTTAAAGTCAAATGGTTGGCTGCTTTGCACAGCTTTGAAGGAAAAGACAACCAAAGAATTATGAACTCCAGTTTTTAGGTGCAAAATCTGGATTCTTGAAAACTGTCAAGGCTACCTTCCCCCTTAACCCAGTGAAACTAAGAAAACTTGTAATCACAGCTCATGTAGAAAGCCTTGAGCAAGTGAAAGAAGATGAGCAGATATTCCAATGGACATTTAATATACACGTACTGATATTTGATAACCCCCCCAAAGATCATACCATAGAAATCCAGGTCAGGTGACAACAGCAATACATGTTTGATGTTTAGTGATGGAATCAGTCGAGTCACTTAGGTTTCTTCTCTTAGTCTACCTAAACAAAGGAATTTTGTACTAGGGCTGGGGTTAAACCAGGGTGTGAATTCTTAGCCACCTTTTGAAAAGGTTTCATTCCTCTTAAGAAGGGGAAAGGATAGAGCCTGTGGGCAACAGGAGGAGCCTAGAGCTACCCCAGGATTGAGGATCACCAAAAGTCACATGGAGGCACAGAGAGCTCAAGGGTTTCTCCAGGCTCAAGATCATTTGATCTGAGATGCTCCAGGCAGGCAAGCAGCTACCTGTTGGCCCCTGTTCTTGCTCTCCACCCTCCAAAAACAGAGGGCTGTCAGTCATTGCTCAGTATTTCATAACAAAAACACAGTTATGACCTTCTTGAACCTAAGAAGATTTTACTTGTGATAAAAACCACATTCTAAAGTTACCACAGTTGTAACAGGTTTTACCCTGGCTGGATGCCAGGGGCCCGAATGGTCGCTCAGTCCTGATAACAAGATGATATACAAAGGGTGGTTTGGAATAAGGCAGTTTAATACAGCACAAATGAAGCAAAGCAAAAGCCCGTGCAGAAGCAAAGCAAAAGAACTAATCTGTACTTCCCCATCCGCAGAAGTATCCACATCCAGGGAAGTAGGGCCCCTAGGCATCTCGGGAAGCAGTCATCCAGAACAATGAATGCCCCCCGTCCTTGCTCCCTTCCTCAGCTTTTATATCTGAACTGATGTCATATGGTATGGAATACCCCTTGGTCAGTCTGGGTCAGCTGGCCTGCTCCTGTGCCCTCCCAGAATCTCATCCTCAGTTAGGGGGAAGGGGCAGTGTGCCCAGCTGTAGTCAAAACACTTGTGTGTTATCAACACCCTTCCAAGGCACAGCATTGCGAGCACTGCTGTGGGCTCAGACAGACCCAATACAACAGTACACGTACCAGCTTTTTCAGAGTAACTTTGTTATATGGAGAATAACAGATGGTCTCAAACAAGGCAGCTCCTGACACAGACCTATGAGCAGAAAGGCCAGCAGAAACCACTGGTTTCACTATAGCCCTTTAAAGTAGTATTTTAAAGACTTAGAGACATTTCCAGTTTTATCAGTGACAATACTGTGAAGTGCCCCGAAGGAAATCTGCAGTGTTTTATGAAGTGTCCTTGCTGTGACATACTTCTACTAGTTATGAAAAGATGGTTTGAGATCTATCAAAACTTGTTATTCTAATCCCTGGATTTTAGCAAGAAAATGAGGCCACACCTTGCAAATCTGCCCAGGACACCACAGGCATTTTGGTTTCATTAATCTCCCCTCCTTTTGCAAACATGTACCTCTAACTGAAATAGATTTTAGCTTTCTCTGAAGTTATCAGGTTCTCCATATAGACAAAACTAGACTGTATCCAGTGCTAAATATGACAGCCAAATTCCTTACTCACTTTGCATTCACCCCCCTGTGGGGCACATCACCAATTAAATCAAATGCCAGAGCATGGGCAGTTTAATTCTTGATCATTTCCATCTCTGAAACACCACCAGGAACAGAAACCTATTATGGAATACCTTTTTTATCATTAGCCACATGCATCGTATCAGCACAATCTTTTGAAGTGGAAGCTCCATGAAATACAGCCTCAATTTCAGCCCAGACAGGTTGCCATGTTGGTCACTGTCATCAGTTTATGGAAGCTTCCACAATTCACAGAACATGATGTGAAAATATTTGTTCCAAGTAACAACATCTACGTTTATCTTACTGCAAAACAAATGTAATATACTAAATAAAAATAAACAAATCACCTTTAACTCAAACTTCTCTTATTAGATCTTCTTGGTGAAGCAATGCAAGCCATAGTGCAGGTAAAATCTTTCAGACTGTTGATCTAAATTTACATTAGCTCCTACTGAGACACATTAAAGCCATGGTCCTCCCAGACTAAAGCACTCTGCCTCTTGATGATCTGGAAAGGCAGGGGAAGAGTTTTCATCTTCTTCCCAATAAGGACCACCTGTATCCATTAGCACCTGTAGCAGATATATGTGTCAGTATTCCCAGAGTTGAGGAGAAGGGAAAAAGATCCTAGTAAAAACAGGGGAACAGGTGTCAGAGATCTTAGAAACACCAGCTGGAGCATTTCATCCCTAAGCTGACAGTTTGACCCAAAGTGATAATAACCAAAATTCATTTGTGATCAACTATCATTTAGCATATTAAATGAATGCTCTAATGTTTTAATTAGTAAAACACAGTTTTCCAAATCACCAAAGGTGCACAGAGGTGTCCAAAGTTCCTCATAATTATGGATTTTCTCTGCTATCCACCCCCTCAATACAACTACAGCTGCTGTCTGCTCTGCCTTCTCACATGCCAGGCTCTCCATCCAGGGAACCTCCCCTGATAGCTTCCCACACTGGACCCAAGTAGTTTGCAAATTAGAGAAGTGGGAACATTTGTGAATGCTGACAAGGCTAACAGACTGAGCAGAAAGGTCAGGAGGCTCTCAATAATCATCAGCTTTTCACTGATGAGGTGTTTATTATCTCTCCCCAAAGTTATATCCTGTCCAAGCAAATGTATTATTTGACCAGAGCCAGATGCTATGCTCACAGAACTAGAAGAGAGAACACAAACCTGGGTTAAGGAGGCCGGGAGTGGGGGAGATGCTGCTCTGCTTCAATTCAAAAGGATATCTGAAAGATGATACAGCCCCAGCATCTTGTCACACACAGATTTAATATAGCAGGTTTGGTCATCTGAACCAGAGGGTGTCAAAACAAAGCCATGTGCTTTGTGGTGTTCGACAAGTATGTTTGACATGCCCCTCCTTCAGGAAAAAATGGAGGTAGAACAGCAGCGATTCTTCTGCTTCTGTGATTCCACCTCATACAAGAGCATGGAAAACTGCAGAAGACTACACATGCCAGGGAGATCCCTTACGACTTGTTTCAAGCAAAGCTCTCAAGTCCAGAGGGTTTAACAGGCCAAGCTTTTGCAATATTCAAAGATTCGGTTCCCCTTAAGTATTCATTATATTTAGCCATTTTCTCACTTCCTCAATCTATAGCTAATAGTTTTGCCCCGGTTTACATGGCCCCTCTTTGGAACAAACTCAGCACAGAGAGATATTCTGACTAAACTCCCTCCCTCATCTCCCCAAACATGGATCATTTCCCTCACTTCTGTTCAGCACGATGCACTATGTGCAGTTGTACTAACAGCAGGAGAAGGAAGGAGGCTGTTCAAACCTGAACAGCACGAGAAGAGGGCAGAGTTGAAAATAAAAGTAATAGTAATCAAATAATCATACTGCATACCAAGGACTCCCTACATTCCTTTAGCATACTCCTCTCTCCAACAAGCTCTCTCTGAAAGGACTCTCTTCCCTCTGTGTCAGGATTACTGGTCCTTCACCGACTTACTTCATGTCAAACAACCCCCTTCTCTCATTGATTGATTGCTCTGATTGATTGATTTGATTGATTGATTGCTCTGATTGCTCTGATTGATTGCTCTGTTCCTCACTGAAGGATTAATAAAGACAGCCCTCTCCATGAGCAACCGTGAAAGTAGAGAATCAAAGTTTTCTTTCTTTCTTTGAAAAATATAGAGAATTATGTCTAGTCAGTTTTATTCCTGTTTTTACCCATAAAGGGTAAACACAAGATTCACCTGCAAAACCTAGTGAATTAATTGAGGCTACTTCAGAGAAGTCCTATGGCAGTAGAGCAAAACAGGTCACTGTCAAATGGTGGAGGTACAATGGAATTTCTCACCTTTTGCGCTCTAACACAGCAAATACACACTATGATTACTTAATGAAAAAAATGCACACTGTTCATACAAAGAAAAAAAGGAAAAAAACCCACAACCCAGGATGCAGTCACAATGAACAAGGTATTCCAGCCCTTCCCAGAACACGAAATGTGCAGGTGGTGTTCACCCCACCACCACAGCTGTATATTATTTCTATGGATTACTCTCCTAAGTTACAGAGTATGAAACTGGACAAACACTCAACAGGAACATACAAAGATGGATTTTGGTTTCAACAGTGCCTGAGTGGTGCAACCTGCTAATGGCTGAGCTGCAAATAAGAAGGCTGGTGTTGAAATGTGCATTTACAGGAGGCAGTGAAACAATCCACGTTCCCACTAGACAAGAAGACATTACTGAAGCAGACAATATTTTATAAATCCAAAACATATTGTGATAGTCGGTAACAAACTGGTTTTTAGAGGCTACAGATGCTGATGAAGATAAAAAGAGTAGAGGGAAATAGCAGCTCCACCTTAAGAGAGCAAGGGAGCACTATATGGTTTGAGACATAATTGCACTGAGGTTGGGAGTAAGTAGTATGAAATCGTGGAAATCACTGCAACAGGACATAACAGAAGCTGAAAGTACAAACAGGTTCAAACCAATTAATTCAAAATGCAAAATCATGAGGTGAAAAGTGCCTATGGGGAAAAGATTCATCAGTTGGTGTTCTAGCAAGTAACTCAGGTGGAATCCCTCACCAAGAAACTGCTAAACCACAGTCTTTTGGCAGCTGGAAGGGTTTATTGGAGAATGATCTCTTTTCTAAGCATCTGTTAGCAGCTGCTCTCTGAGGGACTTCAGCTACCAGCCTTACTCATTTTGGATGATTTTTACGAACACCAATATTTTCATATTTTCCACAGAGGCCTAACCAAAATGGCCCACTTAAGACTGGTTAGGAAATAAAAAAACAACCACACAAACCAATTAAAAAAAAACCCCAACAAACAAGCAACCCACCTAAACCAAAAACCTGCTTGTTACTTTATCCAAGTCTTCTGTCCAGTGCTGATACCCTACTGCCAAGAGAATATAACATATTCTTGTTTGTTCATCAGGTAATTAAAACTTGTATGTACATGGAAGAGATGGCTTGGCCAACAGAGAGGTGATGTTGAGGTGCACTATGCTATTAGTTAAGTCTGTGATTTCAATCATCTTTAACATCACTTTCAATTCCACCTACCCCTTCCAGCCCACACATCCAAGTCATACCTACAAAGTAGATATTACAACAGCACATATAGCATCTATTAGTGTTGCAATAGTTCTAGCTTTTTCAAAAAGCCATCCAGAATGACCTCAACTTAGGTGGAACATAAGCTGAGTCGTTAAATAAGCAGGAGAAAGAATGATGCTTCTAAGTGATGCAGCAAGAGAACATCAGGGCTATTCTCACAGTGCAGAGGCAACAAACAATAAACCAGGATGAGTCTGGCTTCACACAATAGGATATACTGATACCTAAAGAATTAAGTATAGTCCAGACTACAGGTTCTTATAAAGTTCAGCTTCCACAGTTAAAAAACCTCAAACCCAGTCTCCTAAAGCCCAATCTAAGCTTTCCTGTAAGAAGCAATTCCTTGGATGTCTGCAGCACAACTTTTAAATTTTTGTACATGAGTCCTCAAGGGAAAAAATAAGTTTTACTTTCTGCTTTTATTTTTGAATAGCAATGAGCAAAATCTAAAATGAGCGTTCAGGCACATAGCTGGCACATGACTGATACTTTCATCACAAAGCAAAGCTAAAGGTAGCAGCTCACAAGCATCTTAATGCCCAAAGTGCCACTAGAAGACAATCTGCCTTTTCCAAGCATTCACTGTCATCTCTGTCCTCCTATGGCCCAATGCCAGGGTACCTTTAACCTCGTGATATACATCAGAGAAGTGATTAGGGGTGAAACCAAAGCAAAGTTAATTTTGATTAGGATCAGATTCCTCATATCCACAAACACTTCTGCTAGCACAAAGGGCAAGCGAACTAGAGAAAAGGAAATGTTCTGTTGACATGAAAAATGGCCAAAGTAAGTCTACGTTACTTAAAAACACTCACATAAACAACCAACTGCCAACCTCTGCTATTAGGATTTAAACCCATCAGAACACAAGAAAAACTGCACTTTTCAAGGTATTTTACCCACATAAAGCAATTTCCCCCTGATATTTCCTACCCTACCATAAAGGGACTGTAATGGGAAACTTGTAACAGGCTGGAAAGCTCTTACAGAGCTCCTTAAACTGTCAGAGAACCTGCAGGCAACACAGTTCAGTGACAGCAGTGCCAGCCCACGTTAACAAGCCCGTTCTCCCTCCAGAAGTTAAAGCAATCAAGTATCACACACGAGGACAGGAAATACTGGACCTGCCATCAGCGAACGCATCTGCGGCACAACCGAGGCGCAGTTCGGAACTGAGCGATGCTCAAGTGGCATCAGCCCCGTGGGCAGCCCTGCCCTGCTCCTGGGCACATCCCACACCCTCTCTCCTGACCAGCAGCTGTTTCCACCTCCACGGCCCTGCTGTTACAGCGTTCCTCCTGTGCAGGGTTGCATCTCCTTCCCAGCAAGCCGCCCGCGCAGAGGGACAGCAGGCAGGGGTCCCACGCTCCAGGCGAGCCCAGCTGTGCCCTTGCACCGGACAAGTGCCCTCCAAAGGCCTCTGGTCAGGGAAGGGCCGGGGAGGGGAGCAGAGCCCACCGACCCTCGTCCTTTCACGGGATCCTCGCAGCACTTTGGCATTCAAGCCTTAACACCCACCTCCAGCTTGACCCCTTGCTGCCCTAAAACGTGAGCTGCGCATCGCCGCTCCCCTCCCTGACTCCTCGGGACAAACGGCGCTGCCTTCGCCCTCCCTCCCAAGGGACGGGCTACGAGTGACAGGGCACCGCACTCCAGCGGGATCGACTTGCGGGCACCGGGAAGGGGTCGGGCTCTGCCAGAGGGGCGGCGGCGGCGGGCGGTACCTGCTCGGCGGCGCTGGGGCAGCAGGCGATGAGCGGCAGCGCCGTCAGGCAGTTCAGCAGGAGGCCGCCCATGGTGATGGCGTTGGGCGCCAGCCCCAGCGGGACCTGCTCCACCAGCCAGCCCCAGTACGGCTGCAGCCACGGCTCCAGCAGCGAGCGCCCGGCCGCGCTGTAGCGGTGCTGCTCCAGGCGCTTCAGCTGCGCCGGGCTGAGGGGCGCGGGCAGNCGCCCTCCCCCGTCACTTTCCTTGTTCATTTTATTTTGTTCACGCGTTTTATCATGGAGATACGGCCACAGCGGGGTGCCCGCAGCAGGTGGCCGGCAATGGTTTTGGCAGGGGAGATCCCTGGAGGCAGCAGGACAGGGCCTGCAGGCTGGTGACCCCCCTGTATCAGCACCGACAGGAGATCCATTGCCTGGGGAGTTCCTGTGTTAACATGGACACGGTGTTAGCACCGGACTTGCTTTACCTCCTTGACCTGCTTAGAGGAAGCACTTCAAAACAAATACACCTTTTCAGAAGCTGTGACACATCACATTATTTTAATGGGTCATGTGGAGGATTTTTGATGTATGCCCGAATCTCTATGAAGATGTGGGTTTTCTGGGTGAGGCTGAGGAAAGGTGAGCCTTCCGTAGCTGTATGACAGATGAAGTAGAAAGTGTAAAATACATACTGCAGCGAGTATTATAAATCCAAATGGCATCTTTGTATCAGGAATTCTCTTTTAAGTTACTCCATTATGAGCTGGAGGGTGCAGCTTTCAGGCCAGACACAACAATTTCTTGGACAGAGCCACTTCCTCTTTCAAAGTAAGCTGATTCACTTCAACCGATAAAGTTAATATGTTTTTGAGTAGGTTTCTCTACCACAAGAGCCAAGAATGCTTGGCATGCTAAAAGGTTGTTTTGAAAACCCATGACGTGGTATGTCCATTCCGAGTGCTGTGTCATTCATCAGCTGATTTAATTTACAGATCACTCAAAACAATATGTTACAGCAATTGCCATTAGAGGCAAAAACAGAGAAGAGAGGAAGTGGTAACAAAGGAGTTAACATAAAATGTAATAAAGCAAGATTCGGTAACAGCTAACTAGAGTGTTGCAAAAGGAAAATGTGACAAAATCACAACTAGCTAGATCCCCAGTCCACTCGAATCACTGGATTTGGAAGAAGGTAAAACTCAGTTTCTTTTAGTACCCTGTGCATTACTGCAGTCAATGAGCATAGCAGCACTGGTGTTTATGTAGAGATTGTTCAAGCTCTTTTTGATACCAAGAGGAAAAGAAGAGAAACTAGGAAAAGAAGTTGAGGGGAAAATAAGTGGCATAAAAACTGAGGGCCACATGAGTAGAGGAAGAAATAGACACCCTACTGAATTGAACACTGGGCTTGTGGAAAGGTTTGTTTTAATATCAAAAATATTCAGCAAGAAAGCATAGAACAATAGAACATAAAATTTAAAGTCCAATGTGTTTAGATTTCCAGTGCTTTCTCAGTACTCAGGATACAGTTTTGCTTCCAATGCTCTCTGCTTCAGCCAAGCAGCAGCTTTACTTGTCAGTCAGGAAAGCAGGACATGAAAATCAAGTGACAGTATAAGTACACTGTGCTTAAAATAGAATGCCTTTTGCTCTCAAAGTGCAACAAAAGTCTTTCGTAAAGTAAGAGTCCCTTCACAAAGCTCTGTGAAAGGCAGCAATACATATTATACTTCTTCCCCCCCAAAAAATAAAGTTCAGAAAACTTGAGATATTTTTATAATATTTTTTAAATTTCCGACTCTCCATAAAGACCTCTTTATAAAGAGCATAAGTAATCTATATAAACAAACAGTGTAAATAAAATCCAATTTAAATAATCTTGAAAAGATCACATATCCTTTTTTACTCCTCCCCTTCATTTGCTCCCCCTTTTTTGCTCTCCCCAATGTGTGAGATTGTTTTCAGTGAGGGAAAGGTGTGCTGACAGTGCCCACAGTGTTTCTGCACAAATGAGTAGCTGCAGTGCCTGCATCAAGCTCCACATAGAACAATTTGAGAAGGGAATCTCTATTTATACAACAGTAACATTTATATGCCAAATACCCTTCCATGGGCAAGGAGATTAAGCAAAGAGAAGGCAAAATATTTTCCTCTGTCTTCTTCTAAAACAAACCTCTTTTTTTTTTAAATTAACTTTGATTCATCTTTTTGTGTGTATATCTATGTTTGTTTACATGTTTGGGTCTGCCTTCTTAGTCCAAATATTGTTTTTCTGTGGCTTATGTAAGTCAAACTGTATACCAAGGCAGAGCTTTCAAAAATACTGAATTCCTACTAGATATGGGAAAGTGTGCAGAAAAGAAAAACCTTATTAAAGGTTCTACTGAGCTACTATAAGCTCAGCATATACTAGTTGATGGAGACTGTGCATAGTGAACAGGTAATAAGAATAATGCACTTAGCTCAAGACTTGAAATATTTGCACATATTATGAGTCATCAGGGCGTGCAATCATAAGCTACTACTAGTTTCATTGCTTCCACGATATTTTGTGTTTTGCTGTTGCTTTATCGCATATGACTAGGTTCTATTTGCTGTCCTCTGTTACTCCCATGTCTCTTTCAGCTTTACCAATTACCTGGAAATCCCAAATGACTTTGGAGAAATTTCGTCTTGGGTGCATTGTGCCACGTCTTCTATAGCATGATATTCTGCTGCTTCTATTCCCCTAAGTTTTTCTGCCTGTAGTTGTTGTCTTCATCTGTCTTTTTTCTCCTAAGCTGGTATTAGCTGCAGTTTTCATTTGCATTTTCTTAACTCTGCATGTTTGGTCACTATTCATTTACCAAACATCATCCCTGAAGACTCCCATTAGGCAAACTGTCGTAAATCAAAACTTTACCTTTTATTATTCTCTATATAAGGGTCTGCAGCCAGTTTTAGATCTACTAGAAATTGCGTTTCTGTCCCATCCCATCCAATCATTCCTTTCAAAGTCAATTAATTTTTAATCCAGAGGCTTGGCTGCTCACGTAGTTGGTGAGAGCATGGATTTATAGCACACTAATGCCCACTGATCTCAGTTCCACCCACGGCCCCAGCCATGGCCCAGATGCTGGTGTAGTCATATCCAGCCCAAGGGACAGCCAATAGCAAATACTGGGTGACACTACTGGGGAGGAATTAAGGGCTTCCAAGTACATATAAGGCTTGTGTTCACACAGTGAAAAGTAGCTTAGTTCAGCTTGTCGTTTAACACTGCTGGCATCTGGCAGAAATTAGCTGAGTCCATCGTTAGAGGGCTACAGAAACAGGTTTATGCTGATTTCCAGGTTATTATGTGTGTCTGCTAAGGTTGAGGAGGCAGATAGACACAAGCTCGAAGATGTAAACATTGCATTCAAAGTGTAGATGGCTGTGTGCCCTGTTTTTGGCTTACTGACAAGCAAAACCTCACAATAAATGTAGCTTTTGGTGCTGAATAAAACAGGCTGATACTACTTTAAATGAGGGCCATGTGCTTAAATACTTAAACCCCCGTGGTATTTATTCAAACCACTCTCTTCTGCAGCCTTTTGTGCTTCAGAATATATGGAGTGCCAAATCACTCATGAGACACAGAATAAACAGAAATTATTAATCCTTCATGCAAATTTCTTAGTAGATGTTGCTTTCTTTCACGTGTAGGATGTGTAGGAGAGAGTTGAACAGATATGTAGGAGAGTATTGATTTTGGCAGGAGCAGGGTGAAATGCGGGAGGAAGGTTGGGGTATGGGGTGTCCAGGACTGCTGGGAATGCAGAATTGCTTCCCTTCACAGATAGCAGTACAGAAGAAATCACAAACATAGAAAAGAGGGAGAGAAGGAAAAGGATCAATCTCAAAGTAAGTAAGCTTCACAGAACAACATGAGAAAATACATTCAGATCCCCAAAGTGAAAGAAGTGGTAATTCAATTGCAAAAACACCAGTTCAGCTGTGGCAGTTCATAGTAACACATTCTTATATTATTGCATAATTACTGATTGCTGAATGTTTGAAAATGCTCTAACATCAAATAAACATCTTGTAATGTACTACTGGTTAAGTACACCTTTATCTTTATAAACCATAATTGAAGATCAATCATTAGCCAGTAAGAACATAACCTGCTCTATCTGTACAGCCAGAGTGAGAACTGGGTAATAAATAACAGGGCAATAGGGAACTGACACCCTGGCCAAAATATATGTGACCTTGTGTCTCGCATGCTTTAGAGTTTGCTGAAGACTTGGCGACAACCACCCCCACTCCTAAAATACTTCTAGATTAATGATGCCAGAGTTAGAGAAGGAATGCAGCGCTTTACCTTATCTCAGGCACCTTTGCTTTGCACAGTGAACTCAGTAGTGCTATGTTCTGAGTCCTTTTTCTCAAATGATACCTACAAGAGCTCCTTGAATTCCTGAGGAAAGGAGGCAGATACAGAATGATGAAAGCCTTTGCTGTTGGCATTTATAACATTTAAAATATTGAAAATGTAGTGATACAAATTTGCACATATCTGTAGCATTTATCTTCGTTCACATTCTGTGTCATGTATTTAAAAGTCTCTGCCCCTGGGTTAGGTAACTGATGATACTGTTTTCCACTCAATGTGATGGGCTTGAGTTCCTGCTTTATTGTATGTGGAAATCAAACAAGAAAAGTTGTATATATAAACGAAAAAGAGGAGATAGAAAAAAACCACCATAAAAACAGTAAACAAGAACTTAATAGATCTTAAACACTTCATATTTATTGTACATTAAATAAAATAATTTCATTTGAGAGATGGATAGATTGGATTTAGGAAATCAAAACTTCTATAGAAGATAAGTTCAGCTGAAATGACCATTAAGTACATACTTATTAGTTACATTACAGTAAAACCCTATTCTGTTAAACAATTCTCAGGTGAATAAGATACTTTATCGAAGAGGTATGTATTCCAAGGGTCTTATTGCACAGCTACTTGTTAACCTGTGTACTTCCAGTCTGAGAAAGATATGCTTTGTACTACCAAGTAGAGACTCTGACTTCCTCCTCGTTTATTACACAGTTTCTTCTCTTTCCTCGTTAAAAAACAGAACACAATATCAAACAGAAAATAAAGCTGAACATTACAAAACGTGTGTTGTTTTCAGTTCATTTCATTTCAACCTCAAAGCAATCCATGCGTATTCTTTCTTTTCAGTAAGAGCAGGTAGGGAAAACAAAAGAACAATTGAGGGAGGGGAGGGGAGGGGGGAAAGAAAAAATAATAAATTCCTCAACTGCACGTTTTTTTCTGTCATTACAAGAACTAAAATGCTGTTCTGCTACCAACTTCCAGAGCAGAGGGAGGAAACACTATGGACGGACTCTCACTTCCCTTCAGTTTTATCTGCCTGTACTTCACGCATATATGAATCAATGATATGCGGAGGCACTCCATCCATCAATAGTCTGAAGAACGAAAGCCCACCTACAAGCAAGAAAAAAGATCATCTTCAGGTTGAAGGTCCCTGGAGTAACAGCTTTCTACCTTTATTTTCTGGCATGATTGACAAGTTTTAGTCAGTCCGTATTGCATACTTGGAGATGTGATAAAATTCAACCCTGTTCAAAAGTCCAGCATGAGACTTCACCGTTATTTAATGGGTACTGCAGAGGCTTTTCCTGTCCTCTTGCACAGGGTGAATTTCATTTCTAGGATATCATATTTAGTCATTCATCTTACCCCATGTAATGACCTATGACAAATAACCCTCTTCAAATAACTTCAAATAACCCTCCTGGATTTTCATCAGACTGGGTGGAATATGGTCAGAGGTGGAAGTCAGTGCAGAGGGAACAATGTAGAAAACACTTGATCCTGATGAGTTACCGAAAACATGCAGATATTCAGTTTATTCTAGTTTTGGGTCTTACAATGGTTTATAAGTATTTAGCAAAGTATTTACCATGTTGCTTGAAAATAAAAAATAGAGATGATATATGTGAAAGAGTCATAAAAAAAAAAACAAAACTAAAACCCAAAACCAACAACAAAAAAACCCCAGGATTTTAGATATAGGTGCCTTTAGCCTCCAGAGAGAGATGATGAAAGTTGAAACTTCCATCTCTTCAGGATGTCTGAAAAGTCATTTTGCATTTGCTTTTAAATTCCCCTTTGAATTTCAGTTTTTGTTGGGGTTGTTCAACCTGGAGA
Source organism: Pitta sordida (assembly GCA_013390025.1). Classification (NCBI taxonomy): domain Eukaryota; kingdom Metazoa; phylum Chordata; class Aves; order Passeriformes; family Pittidae; genus Pitta; species Pitta sordida. The sequence continues at coordinate 137,769 of WEKX01015531.1, forward strand.
AAAGAATGCTCCAGAGAAACCTTAGCGAACCTTCCAGTACCTAAAGGGAATTTAGAGGAGAGCTGGAAAGGGACTTTTTACAGGGCATGGAGTGATAGGGCAAGGGGTGATGGCTTCAAACTGAAAAAAGATGAGTTTAGGTACATTGAAGGAATTCTTTACTGTGAGGGTGGTGAGGCACTGGCAGAAGTTTCCCAAAGAGGTTGTGGATGCCACATGGCACTGAAATAAAAGTAATGGAAAAAAAAATTACATGGGAGTTTCTGTAATTTCACTGATATTCTGTTAATTTCATGATTTTCAAATTATATTTGGAAGAAATAGGGAAAAATATAAATATTTTGCTAAAAACTTTAGAATCTGCCCTTTCTCCAGACAAAGGGTGTCCTTGCTTTAAAAAAGCTGTATACCATTACTATTCCCCTTACAACTCTGCATGAATATTATGTTCTGCAGACTGCAAACCACCCACTGATAACTGCACTTACCTTCTGAGCTTTTTCTGGAACACTTTAAAGCTTTAAAGCAAAAGTACATTGCCAGGATGAAGATAACACTGTCTCTGAATGCTTCAGCTAAATGCAGCTGAGTTGATACTTACACACAGCATTTATCCTGAGTAAGGATTTTTAAGAATTTACAACCTTTATTAACACAAAAACTATCCAATTAAAGTGCTATTAGTGACTAGTGATTATGAGACTGCACTGTCTCATTTAACACCATCACTGTGGCAGAACTGGTGGCTCCCAACCTTAGGCAGATGCACAATACAGACAAAAAAAAAGCATGCTTTTGGGCATTCTTTCAGCTCATGGAGTGCAAGTTGTGACACGAATCATTCAGTTTTAAATGAAGTTAACTGTGGAATAAATATTTCATTTATGTAGATGTGTATACCTAAAAAAAATAACTTATTGTAAGTGCAAAATGCTCTTTTATTACTTACATTTTATTCACACTAATTAATCATGCTAATTCATGCACCGTTAAATTCCACTGAAACATGCATCATTAGAAGATAGTGAGATGTACTACTAAGAATAATGGGATGAACTACTAAGGGAAATTATTGTAATAAGCAATTATCAGAAAGATCTGAATTTATATGCATTAAAACTATTGTGCTACTAATTTTACAAAACATTTTCATTAAATGACATAATGAAAATCATGCCATACTAGGCAGACATTGTATGACGTGTAAACAGACATAAGCTTCATATGCAAGAACCATATGAAAGCTTACCTTAGATGACAATATACATTCAAAAATCCTTACTGTGTAACTAAGGGAGAGAGAGAAAGAGAAGGAACAATTTAATTGCAAACACAAAAGTAGAGAGAAAATGTTGAGTGAAATTATTATTACAATTATGTCAAGGTGATAATTTAATCCTTAGTCATGTAAAATATGTAGGAATAGAAGCACATGAAGAGTAAAAGGTAGGGATCCAGTTCCACTTCAAAATCATCATTAATATGTAAAAGCTATATTAATATGTACAAGTAACTATAAAACCTGTAATTAGTCTAAAGTATAGATTGGAACCAAATTATGCAAATTATATTTATGATAAAAGTTTCCAAATGTAGCTTCAAAGAAGCTGACACATATATATATATATATATATAGTATTTTCCACCAGGGGAAAAAAGCACACACAAAACACTGAAGTATATATATATATGTTGAAACTCTGTAAGGCAAAATAATCAAGTACAGACTAATTACATACCTGTGCACTAAAGTAAGTACTTTGTCATATATCCGCATTTACATTATTTAAAGCATTTACTCTGTAGGAGCCCTCACCTTTAACTAAACAGTTTGACTTTNCACCCATCTAATATGTACATTTGTGTATGTGTCTGTATATAATAGCACTCAACTTTGTACCTATTGTAGCCTTTTAAGAAAAATACCTTAATACTTCAAAAGCTACAGGAACTTTATCTAATCTGGTTTCCTAATACGTTTTAGGATTGAAATTGTAAGTTGGGATGATAATATGTTGCAGTCAAGTTTCTGGGCATCACTGTCATTTAAAAACTTCACTGTCAATATTCTGAATTTGGGCAAGGTTGCAAGAAAACACATTTTTATAGAAAGTTAAATTCTCTGAACCCCACTGAACTTGAATGGAATAGAAGTTCTAGAGGAAATAAAGTAAATGAAGTAAAATTTTGTGTTTGCAAGTAATTGAATCAAGATTTCATCCTTAAATTCAGTAGTTTAAGCTCAGGTGTGGATTATCATTCTGAGCACTAATTTATAACCAAAGACTAATCTGTAATAAAGAATGCCTTTTAAGCACAACAAATGACTTTATGATACTTCTGTCCTTCCAATAATTCTACAAACTAATTCAGATGTGTTTTATTGAAATGCAAATTTCTTTCTCCTGGAAAGATCTAAGTGTTGTGGTCAAAGGTATTCAGAGTCATGAAATCAGTTCTTTATAGGTACAGTTCTATAAAATGTGTCTAAAACCGTAGTAATTCTGATGTTAAATACCCATACTCTTGATTAATTTGGCCTTCTTTGCTCATGTGGCATAGACAACGTATGCCATGAGACACTGGCTAGTTTAATCTAAAAAAGCAAATAAATGCACACTTTGCATGCAGAAAATGCATTTGCATGTGGAAAGAGAGGAAGGGAATGAAATGGAATGTCCAGAGGAGTACGCGCATTATAAACCTGATTATTCCCCGCCAAGCAGAATGGTTCTCCTGGGTTAATTACTCCATGATAGATCACTGCAGAATTAGAATATTTATAGTGGTATTTATTTGCATTTGAAATTCTTCCCAGTTGATCCTAACACCTTTTAAAAAAAATACTTCTTATACAGCAACTATCACCAATATATTAGAGTGATCACCAACCTTGATTTTGCTTTTAAGATAGAAGTCCTCCAAAGCTATCTTTCTCATGATAAAAGAAGCACGGTGCCTTATCTAATTCTTTTCATTGACCTCAGTGAAGCTGATAAGGGATCAGTTTCTTATTGCTTGCAACGTGAGATTTATAGCCAAAGTTAGGGATCTACCTCAACAGGCTCAAAAGATGTTATTTATATGATATTTTCTGTAATAAGATGAGTGTGAAACATGTAATGAGATTCTGTGTATTCATTATCTTTGAAGAGAGATGAGGTAGAGTTATTCTTGTCTCTAAGATAAGTTTTTACAGAACACTTATATGTATTTACAAAAAACAAATGCATGTGCAATTTTACAGAGCAGGTTATATAGATGCCATTTTAAAGTTCACTCCGCAAAACTTGAAACTGAAGAATGAAATACTGTCTATGTGAAATAATATCAGTACATGCAAAATCTCTTTCGAGGACAAAACATGTTTTTATGATTTCAATTGTGCACACATATCACTGAAAATTTTTCAGGAAACGAGTATTAAATTTAGCAAGGACTGTGACATTCCTGGGGCTAAGCATATATGTGTATGATAAATTTTAGATCTCCAATACATCAGAGATAGATGGTTAAAAGTAATTCTAGCAAACATAAGGAAAAATAGCTCACTGCAATGTATACTGTTGCATGGCATAGAGCTCTTCAGCATGACATACTAGTAAGTAAGTCATACTTACTGTCTGTAGTAATATGTATGTTCACCAGATAGGTAGCATAACTTTGACCCTGTTAGTCTTATTCAGGTGACATTCAACTGTATCTCATCATCCTACAAATCCAGAACTTGTTTGTTACTTGCTGGAATAAAGCTGATCCAGTTTAAAGCTATACATATGAAAACACACACACACAACACAGCAATTCATTTCCAGTGAGTCAGAATCTGTAGGTCTCTGCTCTGCATCAGTGTGAAGAGTGGTCATCTGAGGTGCCTCCTAAATTAACAAATAGGCTGGGAAACTTAAGAGGATGAAAATTCAACATTTAAGTCAATAGAAGAGAGAAATAAGATGTAACTGTTCTCATACTCTGGCTGTTTAATAGTAATTGGCTATATTTGCATAGAGCAAACCCTGACCCTACCCTGGTCTGCTGCTGTCTTCACTGAATGCTATTCCTTTCCCTGAAGTATAAAGTCATGAAGGAGTCTAAAGTAATGGCTAAACCTGCCAGGACAGAGAGAGGAATCCCAGCAAGGATTAGGAGAGAACCCTAATACCAACCATGGTGGGAGGGAGTAGGACTGCCCCAGGTATTGGTTGAAATGAAATCAAGTTCAGAAACCATTAACCATTAACTAGGGGAGGTGGGGTTTAGGTAAAAGGAAACAGTTCATCACGTGGCTAATAAGAGATAAACAACATTATATTCTTCACATTAAATGCCAAAAACCCTGTTAAAAAAAAGGAGAGAAATAATAATCTTGTCTTTAAAATGTAGTGTTTGGTTGTACTACAAGCAAAATGCTGAAGACTAACAAGTTACAACTGAGTGTGAATTTAGGGCCTGGGGACTTAAAATTTTAATGAAATAGCTACCTAACTGGGTTTTTCAGTATTAAAAAAAAAAAATAGACAAAGCAACCTTCTCAGACAATGAGGTCCTTCTATTATGCTGTGAAATAAAAAGTTTGCTTGTGATTGAGGAAAACAATCTTACTTCCAGGATGAGGACATCACCTTTTAAACATGGTATCTTAACAAAAAAATATAAAAAACAAGAAACATATTATGCATATTTTCATTACATTAAGTGTTCAACTTCATAGAACAAACATTTATTGAAATATCTTCTTACTTGCAAAGTTTTGCTGTGGGACAAGATACATCAGAAAATACAGAAAATGGAAATTGAAATGCAAAATAAACACGATACAATCCATTAAAATATTAAATGTGGTTTTCATTATAGACTAGCATGATGAGAGTTATATAGCTAGGCCCATATTTATATCACCTAAATTCCCTCTAAATTCCTTAGTTAGAAACTTCCTATTAGCTGGCTTTAGGCAGATTTCCTTGCTTATAATCCCAGATAATTTTTTTCAGAAGTATTTTCTTATTCCACAGTTGAAACTAAAGCATTTGGTGAGAATTAGTTCAGCTATATATGACTCTTTTCCAGTGAAGTAATTTTTTGAAAAATAGGGTCCTGAGAGATTATGCATTAGTAGTCCCATCTAGATGCTGTTGCCATTCATTATATCCTAGTCAGCTCTAGACTACCTGAAATTCATAACATTTATCTGCTAATTAAAATAAAAATATGTCTTCAGTTGTAGAAGGGAAGCCTATTTCATCCTTTTTCCCTCTCTTTGCAAAATCCATAGTTTTGTATACTTTGTTCTTAAAGCAAATGCAGTAATTATAACAACTAATTTGTGTCTTTGTGAACAATACTACTTTTTGCTGTATGATTTTGTGAAAAAAATTCCTTGGATGCAAATGTTTGGTTTGTTTAACAAATTATTTTAAAGCAGAAAAATTCTGCCCTGAGCTAATCTTTCTTCTCTCTCGCCTTCTCCCCTTGCCATTTCCTTCAGAGAGCTGTCTCTTATCCAAGATGATTTTCCCAGGGAGGTCTATGGCTGAGTTTTACTGGAGTTCAATGGCACAGCTCAGAGTTACAGTCTACCATTCACTACACTTGTGAAGAAGTCCTTGCAATCACTGATAATATGAATTGGCATGGAAGAAAATGAAATACAGGGTAAGCATAGTATGTTGGTCCTCAAAAGAAAACAAAGCAAACAATATAGTTTATTTTGTCCTAGCAAAGTTATTACTTTAATCCAGGAGAGTAAAAAAGGCTGTTTGAACTCCCATTTGCCTTTGCCTTGCATATTTTCAACTCCAGTGTAGATGGTGTTCAGACAAACAGGGTGACTGCAATGTTTTAAAGCCCTTACCTTTTACTTCCAGTTTGCAGTCAACTTCTGCCTCTCCGAGTTCATTGACTGCTCGGCAGGTGTAAGTACCTCCATCGTAGGGACTGGGTTTGCGGATCTCCAAGGTACAGACCCCTTGGTTGCTGAACATTCGGTACTTTGGGTCATTCATTATGAGGACTTTGTTTTTCAGCCATGTTATTTTGGGCTGTGGTAAAAAAAAAAAAAATACAAAAAGAAAAGCACGAGCAAAAGGAAGCCCACATGCACAAATCTGCTAACTGAAATGTTTCGTTGCCTTTTTTGGTGATGTTCAGTTAAAGCTGATAGAAAGGATACTGTAATTCTTAACTCAAAGATAAACATGGGCTTCATCAGACATCTGTTTTTAAGCATGATTGTTTTTCAGTGCAGCTCCTATCATATAATTAAAATCATAAATATAAGGCTGTTATCAGTATAAGGAGTGTGTAATGATAGCAAACATTTGAGCAATAACTTTTGACACCTAATTACTCTTGTTACTTGAATTAGCAAGAAAAGCATGTTTTTCAACAGTTATTTGCACAGTTAGAAACTGTGATGGGGAAGGGTAAACACTCTGGAGTTCTCATTTTACTAGGTCAGTTCAGCTTCTCACAATAGAAAATAAATAACAAAAAGAAAGTTCAAAAGAAACCACAAGACACATTGTGGGTTGGGTCTGAGAAACATGGGCCCCAGGGTATGCCTGCAATGTTCTTGCTTAAAGAATAGGCTTTATTTTAGTAACAACCTTTACTGATACATTAATTGTACAGCTGTTGTCAGTGTAGGTCCCAGTATAGCCCAATCTTTTCCTGAAGTTCTGCCCTTCCATTGAGTTATTTATAGTATAGTGCCCATAGCACAGGTAAGTAGGTCTTTTTTTCGTATTTTTAGAGTTTGCACCAGTCTTTTTGCCTTCAGCCTGACTTGTGAATGAGAGAAATGGCAAAAATGGTATTATAATTTGTATTGTCAGGTTAAACTCTCTCGTGTTTTAAGAGATGCTATTGGGATCTCTGCTGTACCTTGGGGTTGCCCCGAACACTGCAGTTCAACGTAGCATTGTAACCAGCTATAGCAAAGGTGTTGACTAGAGGCTGAGTAAACAACGGCCGTTCGCTGAAGTCAAAATCGTCGTAAACTGGGTATTTATAGACTTTACCTGTGAAATAGAACATTTGTTTAAAAAAGTGTTGGCATGTAGCTAAATACCCAAGCATCTTAAATGGCTACAAGGAGTCAGTTCTGCTCTGCACTGCTTTAGGTTCCAATGTGACTCCGGTAAGTGCACTCATAGGAGAGGCTGGAAGTGTACCTGCAAAGTGACTATAACCCTTGGTTATGCTATTGCATTCATGCCAGAGAGCTCTGTGTTTCCTATATAGGCAGTATACAAAATAACAGGTTTATTCTGTGTCTTTACCTGCATGCCCTGCATATTACAGAACGGGACACACCATGACAGACGTATTGCAGATGAATACCTTTGACAAGACTTTTTCGCTCTGTTGCCAATTACTTTTCACAGTTTGTTCTGATTACAGACTGTCTCTGTATCTGAAAATCCATTTTTCTTTCTGCTTCAAACAGTGCACTGAAAGTACAGATGCCTGAATGAATGTAGTATGTAGTTTCTGTACAAGGAAATATGGTAGTAAAATCTGTTTTCTCGCTGCCACTTTATCCCTGCTCTGCAGTGGAGATGATCATCAGTAAATCCTCTTCAGCTACAAGCTCAGCTGTCATTTAAAACAGCAGGACAGACAAACAGCTATTCCTGTGCACAGGTATCATTAAACATCTTTGCTTCACTGAAACCTAATCCAAGCTCTCATACTGACTTCAGTGCAGCTCCAGCCTGATACTTGCTCTTATGAGAAGGGCAAGAAAGCAGTAATGAAAATCAATTCCTATAGCCATTCTTTTGTTCATGACTCCATTTCTAAAAGAGAGGACTTTCAGTTCTTCAGCGTGGCTGTGTGGGTTGTACAAGTTGTCTGTCCTCTGCATCATGGCAATTGTGTATTCCTTGTTTTCAGACAAACTGATGTGATCTGATTTGATTTTCTTCCTGTAAGTCACTTGTTTGTAGAATTTTCCTTCCCTAAACGGGCAGCTGTTACTTTTTAGGTTTACAGTACCATTTCAAACTGGCAACTTCTGAAATGTCAGGATTTTTGACTGCAGAGTCAGAATTTGTCCAGCCCCCTCCACAAAAGATGTGAAGCAGGGGTGAAGCTTTCCTGTTGGATCCTGCCAGGAAAGGAGGGAGCACTTGCACAGCCGGTGCCAAGTCTCCACTGGGAGGCAGTGACCCGCTGCTTTTAACAGAACAGCTGCTTTAATCCTCTTTAGCTCTTGTCAGCTTATATCTGCCAGATCTGCCAGTGCGTCAGTGAGTCTGAGATCTAAGACCATAGAAAATGTCAGAACACGTGAAAAATGTCCCACTCCTGATTAGAAACAATGCCTATGTACCATGGGGTCAAATCAAGAAGCCTTAATAGGAAGGGCCCTAGCTGTTAGCTGGACCTGGTCTTGAGGCTAGTAGTGCCTCTGAATGATTGAGAGTTACGACTTTTACCTCTAATCACCTTCCAACCTCTCCAAGCACACCCCTCCCCCCTTCCCTTTAGACGAGAAATGGATAATTAGCTAACCATCCTTTGCAATCAAAGCACTCTCTTTGGTCATCGTTGCATCCTCACTGAGGCCACACATATTTTCAGCGAAGACCCTGAAGTAGTACTCGTTTCCTATGACAAGCTCATTAATGGTGGCACTGGTGCGGTGGTAGTGCTCTATCACTGTGAACCATTCCTGAAAGGCACAAACACACAGGGTGAGCTTCCCCCGCCATCCTGCACCTCCCTCCCAGCCATTAGCTGGACAAATCATTACTTGTGGGAGTAGATTTTTCTTTCAAGGGAACGTTAGTTAACACTGAAGTAGTGACCTAACAATAATTAATGAGATGAGTGATAATGAGAATACCGGAGAGCTCGCTGCTGAACTCTGCTAAATTATTACACACTGGTAGCTGAACGGTTTTGTTTTAGGCAATTCAGTGTTACAAAGGTGGTGTTGTGTGAGAAAGGCAGGCTCCCTCATTCCTATTCCAGGCTGCTGACAAAGTACAGTTGCAGATGAGAAAACTGCATCCTTGGGGGGAAGGCAGTAGCATGTACTATTCTGCAGTAACATGCACTAACAAGAGGCCACTGCATTAATCTACCCTCTGTATCACGGATTGAGTGTTCATGAGAAATGTGGTTTAATGCCAGTGGTCCTCTGATATCTAGAGGCTCATGTAGGGAAATGGGTTTTAGTGCTTTAGTCTTGCAGCACTAAGAGGATGTGTGAGTTCTGTCCTTGTACACAATGCCTAACCAACAATCTGAGATGAAAGAGATTAGTGCTAAAAATGCAATATAAAGTGCAACATCACTAGAGCAATGTTTATGTTTTTCTTTACTCTGCCCTAATTGTTTTTCTAAAGATGAACTTGTGCTGAGTTCCCTGTACCACAGTTTACACTGATATTTGGTCAACTTTAAGAACCAGAGTTCCTTTGGGAAAAGAGTTTTATGTAGAAGGCCAGCTGTACCAGAATTGCGAAATGCACCACCACAGATAATGTGGGGAAACTGTGAACTGAATGATCCATGTCACACTGGACCCTGGATGTGGATGTTGTTACTTTCTCCTTAACACATTCATTTAAAGAGAGGAGACATTGTTCTTGTCACTGTATCAGACACTGTATCTTGTTACAATTTCAAGAGAGAAAAAAAAAAAAGGAGGGAAAGGGAAGTAGTGGTGCAGGAAGAATGAATTAATCAGACCATGAAGCAGACCAACACATTAATCCAAGGGGCAGGTGGAGAGGATAGCAAAAGATTAGATTCTCTTGGATAAGGAAGCTCCAAAATGCTGACATTTCCAGTGTTTAAATCGCAGTAAATGTTAAATCTAAGAATCCAACTACTGTCTTTTAAGGATGTGTAAAATTCTTGTTAGTTTAATGAAGATAATAAATATTTCTGTATTTTGCTTTTCATCTGTAAATCTCAGAACAGTTTAGGAATTCCATATGCACCATTTTGCCATAGGTAGCAAGGAGTGGTTATGACTTACACAAAGTGGCATTGCACACTTGAAAATAGCAGCACCAGTACATATCTGTTCTAGTAGCAACCTACTGACTCCAGAATTAATAATTTGGGGATTTTATTCCCTCTCCTGAGACAAAAGGGAAAATGCTGGATTACTTCTCTCAAATCCACCTGTACTTTTTTAGTTCTCCTCTTTGGCATAATTTGAAAACATTTCCATTTCTGGGTTTTAGTTACAATGAACAAGAGATTTTTAGAGGTTTTAGGCCCTACAGATTTTTTGAATGCTAATAAATCAATATTTTGTTCACATACATTGTTTTAAGCATATAACACTTTTTGTTTTAAAAGGGAAAATTCATGAGTACATAAAAACATTTACTCATTTAAACACCTCCTTATTACTTACCATACTCTTCTTATCTGCTTTTTGAATAGTGTACCCAGTAATGGCAGCATTGCCATCATCTTTTGGTGGCTTCCATGTTAAATTTACATTCTCTCCCCAGACATCCTCAATAGTTACAATCTCTGGTGGGCCTGGGCGATCTGTAACAAAAATACAGCAGCTGACATTTTCGATTTGCTTTCTCTGTCTTTCCTACACATATCTTCCACTAACTTTGATTTCTCTCTCTTTCTTACAACACACACATGTTTAAAAATAACATCAAAAGAAAACTGAAGTTGCAAAAACCCCTTTCCAGACATGTCATAATTACAATAAATTTAATACTTAAAGCTGTGCTGCAAGTTTTGCCTATAATGTAAAGGAATAGATTGGTAAAAATGAAAAATGTGTTTGCTTGACCATCTTTCCTACCTTCATGTGCTCTCAACATTTAGGTTTTCTTCCACATTACATTTGTGACAAACTTGCTATGAATTTGCTGCCATTTCTGGCTATGGATACCACTCAACAGGAAAAAGCTTGCATCGTGGATAGTCATGAGCATGAATGGCCTAACAGTGAAAAAGAGTCTGACATGTTCCAACAGGCACTTGCTATGTTGAATGGAGGTTTACCTGGAGACCACAAATCTGTAGTCAAGTAATTGGGCATGGAGAGTTATCACTGTATTGAAAGATGCTTTTTTGAGATTCCTGTTTTCCTATAGCCTTGGCATGGCTGGATTTATTTCTGTTTCTCAAAACATACCAACAATCTGAATATCTATCGTAGCTTTGTCCACCAAGTTCTCCACTTCCACTTTCATATCGTATTCTCCAGAGTGCCCCCTCTCTGCCTTCCGGATGAAGATGATAGTGTCATTTTCAGTGTTGCGGATGTTGATTTGATTCTTGTCAATTGGAGAACCATTTTTCTGCCAGGAAACTTTTGCCCTTGGTCTTCCCTGCAAGAAGCCAGGAAAAATTTTTATATGATTTTGTGAGAGAAAAGGGAAGAGAAGAATACAGGTTTATTTCTCATCTTTCCCAAACAGGAAATAAAAACTGCCCTGAAATATACAGCATTTAGAAATGCAATCATACCAATTCGCATGACATACAGCTTTCTTTCCCTTTTTTTTCTTTTTCACCCGGAGACTGAAAATATTTGCGAATTCTGGCTATGTAGGGCAATTATCTTTCTGGCTAAATTTGAAAAATAATTTCCAATTTTCTAAAAGAAAAAGCAGAAGAAGTATCCTACAGAAAATACAGAATCACCCTCTGGAAGTATTTACACTCTCTACATTTTTACATGTACATTTCTCAGTGTGAAAGAGGAAATTAGTAAAATAACCTCCAGGGATACTAAAGTTTCTCCTCTCACTGCAAAAGAAATTGGAATATACAGCTGTTAGGTAAGCTGGATTGATGCCTTTTTTGGGCCATTTTTGTGTGTTTAAGAGCCCAGTTTAGTTACTTACATTAGAGTGAATTCCACCTACTTTACAGAATCACACAGAATCACAGAATATTATGAGTTGGAAGGGACCCACAAGGATCATCTAGTCCAACTCACCATCTAACACCCGTACAGAGAC
>WEKX01015532.1:0-15838 GCA_013390025.1 Pitta sordida
GAACAAAAGAGCTCTCCCCATGACACAAGTCCCAAGTGCTGGGTTCATCACTTTGACCATAGTAACACCATGCATTCCTGGGGGCTGAGTGGCTGGAGAGTGGTCAAATGGAGAGGAATTTGGGTGTGTTGGTTGACTGGAAACTTAATATGAACCAGCATATGGCTCTCAGCCAACCCATGTGGCTGAGAGGGCCAATGGTATCCTGGCGTGTATCAGGAACAGTGTGGCCAGGAGGACTAGGGAAGTTATTCTTCCCNTCAGGAACAGTGTGGCCAGGAGGACTAGGGAAGTTATTCTTCCCCTCTACTTGGCACTGGTTAGGCTGCACCTTGAGTACTGTGTACTGAACACCTTGAGTTCTGGGCCCCTGAGTTTTAGAAAAACGTTGAGGTGCTTGAATGTGTCCAGAGAAGGGCGACAAGGATGGTGAAGGATCAAGAGGACAAGCTCCATGGGGAGTGACTGAGGGAGCTGGGGTTGTTCAGCCTGGAGAAGAGGAGGCTCAGAGGAGACCTTATCACTCTCTACAACTTTCGGAAAGGAAGCTGTGGTCAGGTGGGTGGAGGTCTCTTCTCTCAGGCTACCAGTGACAGAAAGAGAGGACACAGTCTTAAGCTGTGTCAAGGGAAGTTTAAACTAGATATTAGGAAGAACTTTTTCACAGAGAGAGTGATCACTCAGTTGAATGGCTGCCCAAGGAAGCGGTGGAGTTGCTATCCCTGGATGTGTTTAAGAAAAGATTGGATGATGCACTTAATGACATGATCTAGATAATGGGATGGTGTGTTAGGTAATAGGTTGCCAATAGGTTAGGTAATAGGTAATAGGTAGGACTCAATTATGTCTATGGCCTTTTCCAACTTTAATTCTGTGATTGCGTGATTCTGAGATATGCACTCCAGATACAGGTGCTGTGTAAATCAAATGGTATTTTTTTGTAAGTATACACAGATGTGCATGGCTTTTCTTTGCCCAACAAAGAGTATTATAGAGGTAAAAGTGTAAGAGTGAAAGAATGTGCCTAGTTATCTAGCAGCCAGTGTGAAAAGTGGAAGAAAGAAAAATTACCATGGCATGGAGCTCCCACAGAAATGCACAGTGGTTTTACCACCTAGATCACATTTGGAAAGCCTGACTACTTCTGCTGGCTTTGGAAAACTTCACCCAAAATGCAGATTCCTGTAAAACAAATCATCAATCAAATAAGTGAAAAGATATTGATTCCCTTGTATCATTGAAGTGTTGCTGCTGAAACAGGCAGATTATTTATACATGTATGTACACATTGAGATCATTAGCTGGAGAAAAAGAATCAACAAATTACTTGAAACACATGCTTTTTTTCATATCTGTGTGAAATACCAGTCTTCATGGAACTAAAATTTTGGATGTAAACTGCCAGAATTCTTCACTGAAATTATTCACAGTTTATAATTTCAGCGGCTCTGATAGCAAGAACAAATGACACACTTTAAATACCCTGTAACATTGTATGAGCCAAAAGAGTGATGCTTCCAGCAACAAAATCACTGATGGTCTTCTAAAGACTGTTTCACAGAATTTCACAGAATATTCTGAGTTGGAAGGGACCCACAAGGATCATTGAGTCCAACTCTTAAACAGCACCACTGCCTCCCTGGCGGGATTCAAACCCCCAGTTTCCCGCATGAGAGACGGGGACACTCACCACTATGCTAAAGCTATTCCCACCAGTCAACTCTCTGAGAGAAGACGATGCTGGTCCTGACTGAACAGGTCACCTGGTTGGCAACAAATAGTGGCACTTCAGCCCAATTCGCAGATTTTTTTATTCAACTCTGTTTTAAGCAGCCTTGTCCAGAAGGCCAGCACTGTCATCCAATATGTTCAGTGAAGCACATTATAAAAGGATGTTATGACTGAGCTGACTGATGAATAGAGGTCAATTTGTACTGGTGGACAGTATTTGTGCAGACATCGGAAGCTTGTCTCCATTATTCAGAAAATTGTATAAGATGGCTGGAGGAAAAAAAATCCAGTTCTCAACACAAAGTTCATAGTAACAGTGAAAAAATCAGTTTTTTCCTCCACTAGCTAATATTTTTGTATTTACTACATTCCTTGCAATTTCATTTGAGAAGTAAAATTTTCCATGTAATTTTGTACTTCCAAAAGTTCAAATTGTTACCTTTCCATAACCAATGCTTCTGATTTGATCTCATCTCTTGCTATCATTTGAAAGGACTGCCAGTTTGTAGACACATTTTAGCAGAGGGAAAAAACGGGGAGTTGCCCATTAAAAGATTTTTTTATTACTGTTTTCTCACACAAGGTGTACTTCAGATCCAGAACAGGAACCTGTCTTCACTTGTCATCTCTTCAAGATGTCTTCTGGTGAAATAAAATCTTGAACTCAGTAATAAAACTCCCACTTATTCTAATAGGACCGTGATTTCACTGATAATGAGTGCTGAAAGTACCAGAAGAAAATACACTCCTTGAAGGTCTCCCATCAACTCATCAGCACAGGAGAGTTAATCAGTTCAGATAAGTATTCAAATGGAACTGGCTGCCCAGCTGGATGAAATCTGAATGTTAATTCTCTGCAGGGAAAAAATGTAATAGGTTAAGGTCATACACTTCTTTCTAGATTGAATTAAGTAAAATATTATGATGAGGTGATTTATAACAATTGAAACTCCACTTCTATGGACTGCAAGGATAACAAAGATCAGTGAAGTAGCATGTTATTAAGTATTAATCATGGGTAGTAAAACTGATTCCACTGAATGGATGCAAATGATATATAAATTTAGGTGGAACTTTTTTGTTCTTATTAGAGCACACATTATTCTCTACAATTGAGGGGTGGGGGTGATACTAAGAGGTAGATGTTGAAAAACTAACTAAACGAAAATGAACCAAAAGCAACTGCTCAGTGAATTTTCAAAGGCTGCTTTGCACAGTATTTATGTTCGGCAGATCACCAGACAGCTACATCAGGCTTAAAGAATTAAACAGCCAAAATGCACCACACTGTTCTTTGAAGGTTTGTTAAAGTTTAAATAAGTTCACTGGAAATTAGAAATCCCATTTGTTCTGAGACTTTCTGTGTCATGCTCCCAGACAAATGTAACATTATATATTTTAAAGGCAAGTTTACTAAACAGCCCTGCTCCACAAAGTTAGTTGCACAAATTTCACTCACATGTCCTCAAAGCAACAAGAGTTAATATTCTCTGTTGCATCCATTTGTGTATATTTATGGTGTGTTGTCCCATGCTCCTCCTCAAGAGTAAAAAAACAACTCTGAAAACCTAACTGATGCATGAGTCTAATACGCTGAAATGAAATCTTGTCAAGACAGGATTCATAAAGAAATGTTGATCCCACTGAAGTTAGTAGAATGTGCCTTGCTCTATAACAAGAAAATCGTAAGGGTTTTTTTTCAGTTTGTGCAGAAAACATCGCTTTCTAGTTTGGATCAATTCATTTTTTTTTAGAATATTCTGAGTTGGAAGGGACCCACAAGGATCATCGAGTCCAACTCTTAACACTGTCTCCCTGCTGAGTTAGTGCTGGGTTTACCTTAAGGCAGGACTATCTGTAGGTAAACTGTACTCAGCCTGATAAAGCACTAGCAATACTAAAGGTTCCTGCATTGCTGAAGAGCATCCTGTACTTCTGTTTTTTTCCTGTGAACTGTCAGACTGCAGTTTCAGGGCAGTTGTGCTGCATTTTATGGATGAAAAGAGAGCATACAGAACTAAATATGGCAACGCTAGAGGTGATATCTTGCTTCCTACTGATCAGACTTCAGTAAAATTACCACATCTCCATCAAACCACTCTGTGCCATCAGTTAAAGTTAATTGCAGACCCTTGTCAAAGAATGCAGATTATAGCCCAATGTTATCATAATGGACTTGTACTGGCATCTAAAATTAATGATAATATATTATGTTCAGTGTTAGTAAAGTTTAATATTACTGCAGTAATAGTTAAGGGCCTACTCAAAACCACTAATTGCTACATATACATGGTTTATTATTTATTCACTTCATTTTTTTTCAGCATCATGTAAACAGATCCTGAGATCTGATTGTAGTGCAAAATATTCTTTTATGCATGTTCAGTCATTGAGAAATCGCTCCTTTAAGTCTAGATGAAATCTTGTCTCTGTGTAAGTCAGTGTCAAAATTAATCTTGAGTTCTTTGTGACTTTGAATTTCAGTGCTGGTTTAATTACACACAGGATGCTGGCATTTATGAAATATTGTGTAAAATGCAGAGCTAAAAGTGATGACTGAAAAGATTTTGCATGGGGCAAAACCAAAATGTACAATATCAGAAAATACAGTACTTTGGAAGTTTATTTGTTTGATCATTATAACCCGGAATTTATTTAATCACTTGTACATTTGTATTTTTTGGTTATGTTTAAAAAAAGAAAACTTTTGGATGCTTCTCAAACAAAGGGATAATATTCCAAAATTCATTTTCAGCCAATTTGGTCTGAGTCTCTTGTTGGTTACAGTGGTTATCTAGGACTGTAAAATCTGTTTGCAGTGAAGTAATATTCATGTTTATGACAATCGAATCTGACTGGAAAAAGTACTTTAAAATGTGCATAGTTTGGTACTATGAATGTCAGTAATGGCAAAGTAATAATGAAATACTTTCCTTGCGAAAATATAGCTTAGAAGGCCAATGGCATCCTGGCTTGTATTAGGAATAATGTGGCCAGTAGGACTAGGGAAGTTATTCTCTCCCTGCGCTGCTTAGGCCACATCTTGAGTACTGTGTCCAGTTCTGGGCTCCTCAGTTTAAGAGGGATGTTGAGATGCTTGAACATGTTCAGAGTAGGGTAACAAGGATGGTGAAGGGGCTGGAAGACAAGCCCATTGAAGAGTGACTGAGAGAGCTGGGGCTGTTTAGCCTGGAGAAGAAGAGGCTGAGGGGTGATCTTATTAGTCTCTACAACTACCTGAAAGGTGGTTGTAGCCAGGTGGGGGTTGGTGTCTTCTCTCTGGCTACCAGTGACAGAGTGAGAGGACACAGTCTTGAACTGCATCAGGGGAGGTTTAAACCGGATGTTAGGAAAAGCTTTTTCACAGAGAGAGTGATTCCCATTGGATTTGGCTGTCCAAGGAGATAGTAGAGTCACCATCCCTGGATGTGTTAAAGAAGACATTGGATTAGGTACTTAGTGCCTTGATTTTGATGATAAGACAGTGTTAGGTAATAGGTTGGACTTGATGACCTCAATGGTCTTTTCCAGCCTTGTTAATTCTGTGATTCTGTGATCTTATTAACAAAGTTAAGACTCTGTTAAGAAGTGGCTACATAGTGTGAGCACTATTTAGTCTCTGCTACCAGGTGTGTAAATAACTTCACCTAAGAAAATTACCCAAGATGCTGCTACTCCAAGCAGTTCAGATATATGAGTGCATTATAAATTTTAGACTTGTTGGCTTCGCGTCATCTATTGTTTTCAATAAATTGGATAGAAACAGAAGGCAGTTTCATCTTTAACTAACCTTCTAGAGTGTTTCTTGCCCTCTCCTGCTACTTCAGGCGGTGAGTCTTCAACAGATTACTGTAATTCATCTAACTTTCTGTGTTCATTTTCAGATGAACTCTTAAAGATCATACCTTTTGTCACCTACTGAATCAACCTTTATGTTATTTCAGTACAGTTATGAACTAAGATGTTACAAAAAACCACAAAAGCATTTTAAAAGTGGGTCATTTGAAGGAAGTCTATAATAATGAGGTTGTCACTTGATGAAAACTTTTACCCATTTAATAATGAAATTCCCTTATTTTGCATGTTACTGGGGTACAGAAACCAGATTCAGTTTGAAAACAAGTTATAGTGTAAGTAAAGCGATAAACTAGTAATGAAAATAAAATATTTCAAGTCACAATATATAACAGCATTTTATCAGGTTGTTAGATTGATTTTGAATTTTATTACAAATTATACCCTTAACCTCTACTTCCCTTTAGAAGTGAGATGGGCTTGTTCCATTACTCTATACTGCAGCTATAATGGTGTACTCTTTTCACTTTTTAATGCATTCTCAGATTTTATCAACATATACAGTGAATACAGAGGCTTTCCTGATTTTGTACCTCACCTCTTCATCGCTCAATTTTCGTGGCTTCAAAACTTCTTGGGTTTTTTCCCTGCGAAGACAGTTTTGTCTTCTCTTGGTCCTTTGTGAGGTTTTCCCGTGCCAGGTGAGCCCGGGACAGCTGCACATGCTCAATGCATGCCTCTGCCACAGCGGGGTCGAGACCTGCTCACCCCCGGGCAGGGCTTAGGCCCTGAGGCATACCCTTCAGCGGTTGTAGCTTCTGGGGAAAGCCTCCCAGTGGACAAGCCCACCCTGTGCTGGCAGCAGCCAACAGGAGGAGCCTCTGCGGGAACCAGTCCACCCCATGGGGAAGCAGGGGGAAGCCTCCAGGGAAACCTCTCAGGGGACCCCAGAGACATCCCGCCACTTGCCTGTCCCAGCACACAGTGCAGAGAGGGGCTAGGTATGTCCCCCAGTGCTCCAGGGCTGAGGAGATGGGGAAACGGGTATAACTCATTTGCATATGTATGATCTGCTGCTCTTTGCAGAATTCAGCCATCACAGGACTCTTCCGGTCCCAGACCCCTGTGATATTCAAGGGATTACTCTACTACTTTTTTTTCTAAGGGCTCCCAGGACAGTCATATATTGATTTCTATGAACCTCAGTCTTCAAACACCACATTTGTCATATGTAAACAAGAAAGATAGCAAATAGAATTAGAGGAAGAGAAACAGTTTCTGAAGGGACTTGCTTTGATGTCTAGAAGGTGTTCCTAAAGGACTAGTACTTTTCTGTGACTGAAAATATATCCAAGAAATTGCAATTTGACATTTCCCTCCCCAATTCATCTCATATATTTCTGTCTGTTGGTTCATATAGCTGCAGAAGATTTCCTTTTGGCCTTCTACTAATACAGTAATATTTTGCTCATTTGGGCCTTCCGACTCATGGCTTCACTGATTTGTGGAATATTTTCCAGTGAATATTATTGAGCTATTCATGGAGGTGGTGTATAGTCCCACGACGCCACGGCACGGCGCGATCCTGTTCTGCCATGTGTGTGTGTGTGTCTGTGTTACTATTTCCATAGCTACAGTTGGGGGAGGCGGTGCTGGTGGTGGAAGGTGTGCTAACTGCAGCGGAATCCAAGCACCAAGCGCTGTGTTGTCCTCAGGGGCTGTGCGCCCAGTGCCCAGCACACCTGGTGATACACATAGCCCCAGGGAAAGCTCTCCTGCAGTGCTGCTGACTCCTCCACAGGGACTGTGTAGGGACCTAGCCTCTGCTTCCCCCTCTGCCCTGCCCACCCATGTGTGCTCTCAAGCATTTGTCTCTTTGTCCTCACCAGCACCTTTCCAGAGAGTGCCTGTGGAATGTGAGCAGGAACTTACTGTTCCTGGGGACCAGTGGACATATAATAGCTGCTGCAGTTAAAGGAAAAAAAGCTCCAACACTGCTGCCTCCACCACTGTAAGGGGCCACAGGGTGTTGTAATGTTGCAAAGTTGCCATATTNTCTCCTGCAGTGCTGCTGACTCCTCCACAGGGACTGTGTAGGGACCTAGCCTCTGCTTCCCCCTCTGCCCTGCCCACCCATGTGTGCTCTCAAGCATTTGTCTCTTTGTCCTCACCAGCACCTTTCCAGAGAGTGCCTGTGGAATGTGAGCAGGAACTTACTGTTCCTGGGGACCGGTGGACATATAATAGCTGCTGCAGTTAAAGGAAAAAAAGCTCCAACACTGCTGCCTCCACCACTGTAAGGGGCCACAGGGTGTTGTAATGTTGCAAAGTTGCCATATTCATGGCAATAAATTGTCATAGTCATGGTGCGCCCATGCTCGCTAGTTGTGCGGTTGGCGGAACCCTGCATGAGACCCATAACCAGTGAATACAGAGGTATGATGTATATGCAAATGCTTCAAAAAGAAGCACCCAGGACTAGACACTTCAGTAGGATTACTCCTGTAATAGAAGTAGTTTTTAAATTTTTTTCCCTCAGAATCATATCCAACATCCTAGCCATTCAGCCACCTAGTCCCCCTCAATAGTGTGCACAAAGGTTATGAATATATATTTCATTTGATCCATAAAAATCACAAAATCTTATGACTAAGTTGACTTTTTTGAAGCACCAGCATAACTGATTGAGTTCTGCCCATTTTCTGTTTAGTGGAAGAGCAGATCCCTTCCCCCTGGCCCACAAATTTGCAGAGAGTTGTCAGGCTTCTAGCTTTTCTACAAATTTGATAAAAACTAGCAAATTAGGCCAGAAAGGTTTGGGAAAGAGAGAGAACGTTCATGAAAGAGGTTAATGGATATCCTCCCAGTGCTATCACAATAAATACTACTAAAAAATCCACTTTAGTATAGTAATGAGTGTCCCCACCTCTCATGTGGGAGACCAGGGGTTCAATTCCTGCCAGGGAGGCAGTGGTGCCGTTTAAGAGTTGGAGTCAATGATCCTTGTGGGTCCCTTCCAACCCAGAATATGCTGTGATTCTGTGATTCCTTTAGCAAATCAGGCTAGAAGTAGAAAAAGACATAACATTTTAGAGGGAGAAATCCTCCCAGTTTTTTTCTCCACCAAGTTTAAGGTTGTATTGCCTGCTTTGTTTAATGGGTGGGGAATATGGAGCTTATGAGAAACGCTCCTCACACACACAGTTGTCAGTCAGAATAACCTTAATGCTGAGTATGGCATTTTTTTCTTTACAGCTGCAATTTCTATTCTTGCTTGGTTAATTTGTTGTTTGGAAATGTCTTTTGCATGAACGAGCCTTTTGCCAGTAGAGAATGATTGTGCCCTGGAGCTCTGCCTCTCTGCATTTCATCATATTATGTAACTACTTCATGTCTATAAAACCTATCTTCCCATGCAGTGTGTACATACTTCTTCCCGCCCAAGGACACAACTCCATCCTTTGGTGACGGCTTTTTACCATTTGCACCTTGCTTCCTTCCCTCTTTTTCATTTAAGCTGGACCTACCTTATCCTTCTACTCTTGTCATTCCTTCAGTATATGAGCAAGCCTACCTAGAAAACTCCTTTGAATTAATTCAGTTGAATCACTGTTGCTTCTGCTGTCTTATAAAGAGATTTTCTTAGCAAGACAAATATTTTGAGGACTAGAGAGGAGTCATGAAGGTAATGTACAAAGACAACATTGACTCCAGTACTTATTATAGTGCATTACAAATAAAACAATGGACATCCTTCAAAAATTCTACAAAATATAGAAGAATTTTATTTTTCCCTCTCTCAGATTTAGAAGCCATAAAGTGAGAAAGGTGGATGTAAGAAGCTGATAAAATCTACCATTCAAAAGCAAATGGGGATACAAATTCATTAAGAAAACAGCATTGCCTGAAAATTTCTAGGATTCACTTGAGATTCCTGTCTCACAAATACATAAAGACAGTTAATGAATGAGTTCAGCTGTCTGATTTCAAGACACTTTTAACCACTAACTAATTGCTAAAAACACAGTGCTGGAAGAGATAACATTGCCAGTGTCATAAATCAAATTAAATTATTAAGAATATTTCCAATATGCTAACCTTTATGTGAAATCAAAATTTATTAGTCTGCTTTCCTTAGACTAAGCCTTGATATTCAGCCATCAAATAGAAACACAACCCAAAAGTAAGTATTAAATGTATTGGATACCAGCTTCCTATTTTTGAGGACAACTTTGACCAGGCATGGGAAGGAACAGCACCTGGGGCTTTTGCCATAATAAGATTTATTTTCAGCCAAAAGCAAAGAACATGGAAGAGAGAATAATATTGTTCTGTAAGTTTCATTCCTATAAGCTAGGGGGTTTTCTTCACAAACAGGGGTGGTATTTGGATGAGAAAGGTAGTTTGCAGTAGCAGACTGATAATACTGTAATACAGTAATCCCTCACCTCTTTGTGCATCAAGTTTCACTCCCTCACATCTTCACGGTATTGTTTCCAGTGAAGACGCCATAGTCTTCCCTCTAATCTTTGTGGCATTTTTCCATGTGCACATGTGTAGAGTCCCTCTGCCACACCGAGGAGTGGGACAGTATGCCCTATGCGACAGGGAGCTGCAAGTCTTGCTCACACTGCCCCGAGTTTGTTCCCTTATGAGTGTTGGACAGGTTACATGGCAGTGAAGGTTTATAACGCAGTGTCAACAGCTTATTATAGCTGCTTGCCTTGGGTCTGTGCCAAGAGCCCATCCACTGGTGGTGCTGTGGCTACAGGGGCCCATCATCTTGATGCCGCTATGAGTTGGCACCCTGCCACTGTGCACAGCAGGTGAGCTACTGTGCCACAGCAGGTACGCATCTGGGGACTTCCAGGATGGGGAGGGGTGGAAGAGATCCCCTTCGCTCCCCTGTCCAGTCATACAGCATGGGGAGGTGCTCAGAACTCCCCCTGGTGTTCTGGGGCTGAGGGGGGCAGGGTGATGGGTGTGGTTTATTTGCATAAGTATCATCTGTCGCTTTTCATGGAATCCAACTTTTGTGTCACTTGGGCAGTCCTGAATCCCCATGAAATTCAAGGGAGTACTTGAATATATGGCTGATAGAGTATCTCCTTTGGGATGCTGGAGGCAGAAGTGTAATTTTAAGACATTCTCACAGGTGGATTTAGGAAGGAAGTTGCTTTTATCTTCTGGGATTTGGAAAATCTTAGACACAAATCTCAGTCCTCCATCTGAGCTTTTTTCAAGGGACAGAGCAGGAGTACAAACTGATGTTTTTTCCTGCCTCTTGTCATTAAAGCAGCAAATGTACTTATTTCTTTCCTTCCCCTCCACAGCAATAGGAATGTCGCAGTCTGAGGAAAATGTTCCAGGGTGTGCAGACAGCCATTTATATGAGATTTTGTCTATGCAGGGCAAAAATCTGAGCTTTACATAATTCATCCAGGGAGAAAAAATCTGTTGCTTTAAGAGCTCCAAAATCTGCAAGATTAACTGGCAATCTTATAACACTATGTCTCTGCAGAAAAACTTAATCATTAAAATCCTGAAAGCACAACCTATGTGAAAACATGAGTTGAGAGGGAAGGGGTTGATTGCAATGAAGAAGGGCATACTTCAGAAGTCAAACTAAATTAGGACTGTAGCTAGTCTAGTAGCATGCTTGCAGGAATAATCGACATCACTGGCCTCCCACAACTTCTCCTACAACGCTACTTAGAAGATACCTCTTGGCACATATGTTCATGTTTGTCCTAGAATCCGTCATTATTTTTGAAGATGCTCACTTGCAAAGAATCCCAACAGGCACCTTGTATCATGCTGGCACTACAGGGAAATGCTGGCCTCCATCATCAAGGTATCATTAGGAGTTTTTTTCAAGGTTACACAATGAAAAATTTTAGACACAAGAAAACAAGAAAAGAAATAATTAAACTGCTTTTTTCTTCTCTGGCACTTTGGTGTCTGGAGCTTGACTCCTCTGTCCCCTCCCGGTCTCGCTAGTCCAGGAAGGACACTGATGGGTGGAGTGTGGGCCCAGCCCAGTGACTTTGGGGTGATGAGGAACTGGGGTACACAATTACCAAAGGGCAGGCTGAGGGAACTGCCCCTGGTCATGAGGGAAGTGAGACAGTGGAACATTGCCCAGAGAATCTGTGGATGCCCAATTGATTTGGGGATTCAGAAAATTACAAATTTTAGTGAGTTAGGTAGAGGCTTAGAGGTTTAAGTATTTTAGTGAATTAGTGAAAATTTTGTGAATTTTTAGTGAATTTTAGAAGTATTAGTAGATTTCAAAATCATTCAAGAGGCTTGAGAGTTAAGGTTGAATATTAAGGGTGAAAAATGCTGTCCTGCAGTCCTTGAAGGTAAACAAAAGTGAGTGCTAGCCACAACAAGGGGAAAAGAATAAGCAACATTGGAGCTCATTGGTTGAAGGACTCCTGGCAAAGGGCAAGTATATGACATAATGTTGAAATATTCATGGAGTGATTTACATATGTATGAGGCAAGGGGTTAAAAATGGGTAGCAAATCTGGGCAGCTCTCTCTCTTTTGGCACCTGACAGGGCAGAGGGCACTGCTGTCCATCTTTCCTTGGCTCTTGGGCCAAAAATAAACTTTTTTCTGCTTGCAAGCAATTACCTTAAGACCTCCAGCTCATTTTCCTTAAATCACCATCTCTGGAAATACAAGGCCAGGTTGGATGGGGCTCTGAGCAATCTAGTCCAGTGGAACATGTCCCTACTTGTGGCAAGGGGTTTGAACTAGATGACATTTAGGGTCCCTTCCAAACCTAACCATTCTATGATTCTATGATTTTGTGTCAGTGACTTTTTCCCAACACAATTCATAATATAAGGAAGTGATTTCTGATGGTAATAGAATAATACCTCACTTCATTGCAACTCCTCCATTGAGACTTTTTCTTGAAGACCTGCCTCAGTGATTCACGAAGTTTCCCGGCCAATGCATGTGCAGTGCCTTTGCTTCGGTGAGGAGCAGAAAAGGCTCCCCCATGCTCCAGAGTGGCTGGGAGTGGAGCGATGGGTGTGGCCTGTATGCATATTAGTGACCTGCACGTGTTTGCGAATTTGACAGTTTGCAAGACCCTTTCCTCATGAAGGGTGAGGTATTACTGTAGTTATGTAATACTAGTCTGTGCCTTATGATAACATTTCTGGATGAAGCTAGAGAAGGTCATTAGTCCCTTTCCAATGCTGGCCTGTGAAAATAAGCTTTTGAGGCAACAGATTTGACTGATGCATAACCTAATGCCATTAATGTGCTGCACTGCGGATTCATTAGTGAACTTGGCACAAAGGGCAATGCATGCTGAAATCCTGTGAGCTATCAGTCAGATTTGTTCAAGTTTCTCACTTTTGTTGCACTGCCTGAAATTGTCATTCTTCACTCAGGCATGGTAAATACTAAGAGAGTTGTGATGCAATATTTTGAATAACTGACATGAGTAATGGCCTTCAATATAATGGTATGAGGTAAAGCACTTGCAGTTCTCTGTGATGTTACAGTATTGCTCTGCATCCCATTTATCTGCAGCAGGCCAGGCTGCTTACAGGGAGCAGTGCACTGCTGGCTCTTGACAAGAGCATTTTCTAAGAACTAATTTGCATGTCTATATGCTTTTGTCATACATTAGCACAGAATATGTAAAGCATTGTTCAGACGTTTACAGACAGAGAGCCTTCATATTGAAAGCCCTGGGATTGTGTTGCTATTTCTCTTTTTATTTTATTAAGTGAAACAAATAGAAGCACCTTTTCATGTACTCAAATGGAGTATATTTTTCTAACCTTACAAGAAATAAACATGTATCCTAAGATAGATCCTTAAATCTTGCCATCAAACAAGCAGTGATTAACACATGTAACCATTGTATTTCCCTCTCAATTGTGAGATCGGGATTCGATTCCCCACCAGAGAGGCGGTGGTGCCGTTTAAGTGTTGGACTTGATGATCCTTGTGGGTCCCTTCCAACTCAGAATATTCTGTGATTTCATAAGGCTAATTCAAAATACAAGAGTCTTGGTGGAAAACTTCCGCTTTAGAAACTCCAGATTTTTAATCAATTTCCAGCATACGTTTAAATCTCTTGTAAAATCAGTGAGTTTGAGAAAGATTTAACAATGAAGTCAAGTTAAATTTCTGCAAAACTAAAATCTAATTAAATAGAATTAAAAGTCATATAGCCTTGGTTCTAACTGTTATGACTCTTGTCTGAATTCTGCATTACCAACCAGCTGCTCAGAATGAAAGTGCTAAGAGCATGTTTTTGATGTATATTTGTCTTTTTTTCCCTAACTTGGTCCACTTATTGAATTTGATTCTTCTTCTTTTTGACCAACTCCTCTGCAGTCTGCAATCACAGATCTCCATACAGTATATACTTAGGTGTTTTGTTCGATTTCTTTGCCAATGATTTTTATGCATTCAGTTAGGTAGAATGGAATAGAACAAAAGTCATCTCTTCGTATTAATTGTTCCTGCTCCCTGCTCACATCATGTTGCTTTCATTTTGCATTTCTAAATAAGGTATAATGTAATAAATAAATGTCCTTTATTTCCTATTAATTTTTTGCACCTTGAATTTCTTAATAAGGCACATTATTTAATATAGTAATGTTCTCTTTTGTCTAAAAATATCACTGCCCATTTTGTGTTATACTAGAATTTTGTCCTATATGCTGGGTTTTGTCCTCAATAATGATGAAAAGATGTTGTGTAATACATAGTTGCTCTGACTTTTTGTTGTACCCTGGATCTGTTTTGGAGACCTTTCAATCCTGGAGTGAATGTATACACCAGGCATAGCTTTCTAGTTTCTGAAATGCAGCTTGATCACACCAAATCACAAGAGTTTCAAAGCATTCTTCGAAACTGGAAGGATTTTCCAACTCAAGAATGGAGCAGATATTTTCTTAACAAAATTGAAACTGAAGATCATATTCCTTCAACTAGCTTGACTGGTATTACCAAAGCCTAACTCTTGAAATGTTACAGAACATGCCTCATGACATGTCTCGTATCTGGGCCCAAGAAATCAAAATCTACTTTAGCATAGTGGTGAGTGTCCCTGCCTCTCATGCGGGAGACCAGGGGTTCAATTCCCGCTAGGGAGGCAGTGGTGCTGTTTAAGAGTTGGACTCGATGATCCTTGTGGATCCATTCCAGTTGAGAATATTCTGTGAATCTGTGAAACTAGATAATTGAATTTACAAACACACATGCACATTTTTAAAAATATAAAGGTTAAAAATATGTATTTTCTGAAGCTTTATCCGTATTGCAGCTAGTAGGATTTATCTGAGGAAATCTTCTGAGGCATGTTTGCTCATTTTTTTAAAGAAATTAGTCTCAGATTTTTTTAATGAACTTGCACCACATTGTTTCTGCAGCTGGAGAGTGAAATTTCTGGTCAAAAAGGAGGACAATGTTTATTGTATCAGTATCATAGTAAAATATCCAGTTCAGTTTCTGAAAATCCCAGGAAGGACATGCAGACAATGTGTTGTAGAATTAGCTTTGTACATTATTCTGTTGGAATAGCTCCTCTTTATGCTAATAAGTAATTATGCACTCATAGGAACATCAGTCTTAGAAGAAAAAATTCACTTGATTTTCACTCAACATACAAAAGCATCCTAATTTTGGCTCTTAGTTATTCCGGAGTTTGGAGAAGGCTCTGTCTGAGGTTTGGTGAGGGAAAAGAACTGGAAAAATCTCATTTACAGATTAATGTGGAATCAAAACGAACACGTAAACACTAAGACCCTTGCAAGTTAAATTCAGGGAACTGTTTGGCTTTTGTGGAGTAGAAAGTAATGATAACAGAAAACAAATAAACATACAAACAAACCCAACCAATCTTTTTGTCCAGCAAATGTAAAAATCCACTTTAGTACATTGGTAAGTGTCCCCACCTGGCATGTGGGAGACCCAGGTTCAATTCCCGCCAGGGAGACAGTGTTAAGAGTTGGACTCGATGATCCTTGTGGGTCCCTTCCAACTCAGAATATTCTGTGATTCTGTGTGAAATGGAAAGAACCTCTACGTTAAGTGTCCTTTCAAACTCCAGCCTTCTATTTTTCATGTTCTCATACAGAGTCTACTTCATACTTCAAAAAATGCTCCCCCAACATTCAATTACAGGTTCACAAGTTCACAGGTTATTCTGAGTTGGAAGGGACCCACAGGATCATCTAGTCCAACTCCCCACCAACTAGACTACGTCACTGAGCTCCTCATCGAGCCTTCTCTTAAACAGCTCCAGGGATGGTGACTCCACCACCTCCCTT
>WEKX01015541.1:0-14219 GCA_013390025.1 Pitta sordida
ATAGCTTAAGTTCTTTTTTATATTGTGACACCCCAAACTGCATACAATATTCAAGTGAGGCTGCACCAGTGCGGAGCAGAGTGGGACAACCATTTCCCCTCGACCAGCTGGTGATGTTTTGCATGATGCCCTCCAGGACATGGTTGGGCCTCCTGGCTGCCAGGGTACCGCTGACACATATTCAACTTGCCATTGACCAGGACCCCGAGGGCACTTTCCACAGCACTTCTTTCCAGCATCTCATTCCCCACTCTGTCCATCACGGGTTGTCCATTCCAAGGTATATAATCTGGCACTTCTCCTTATTAAACTTCACATGGTTGATGATTGCCCATCTCTAAATTTGTCAAGGTCTCTCTGCAGGGTCTCTCCACCCTTGAGTGAATTGACAGTTCTCAATTCAGTGTAACTGGCAAACTTAGTATTCCTTCTTCAAGTTCTGCATCCATATGTTGAAGAGCACAGGCCTGAGGATAGAGCCCTGTAGAATCCCACTAGTGACAGGTCGCCAAGCTGATGTTACCCCATTGATTCAACCTGTGAGCACAGTTATTCAGCTGTATGTCCAGGAGGATACTGTGAGAGACAATATCAAAAGCTTTACTGAAGTCCAGAAAGATGACATCTACTAGCGGTCCTAGATCAAATAAGTGTGTAACCCTGTCTCATCTGATTATACTTTGTGATAAGAGTGTTTTAGTGTGACTAAGAAACTAAGATCTGTAAATCCATGTGTATCTTATTCAAAATCTAAACTGTGAGGTAATGAATAAGCTGACTATATTATATTTGACTACTACACAAAGCCAAATCCATATAAGGATATATAAAATCCCATATACAGTTCTAATAGACCTGTTCACTTCTAATAGATTTGTTCTTTCATTTTTCATTAACTGAGTGGACTTAAAAGCAAAAGACAACATGCTCATACATGAATATTGAGACAAACAGAAAAAGGAGGACAAGTCAAAGCAGTGTAGGTGATAAAGACATTTATATGAAAGGATGACATGAAAGCTAATATAGCTGATTCTGTGACAGAGAAAGTTTAGAGAAAAATTTAAAAGAAATTGCTGGTTTAAGACAGGTATTAAAAAAAGAAAGCTGAGATCGGATTTAAAAACCAAACCAAACAACCCCCAAAACAAACAAAAATACCCAAACAAAATAAAAAAGCTCCCCCATCATCCCAAATCAGAAACATGGTAGTATGCTCCAAGATAAATATATAAATCAAGGAATTCAGAGAACAGTGGCTGAGATAAATTATCAAAATAAGAACATTACCACAGTTTTTTGTAAGCATTTCTGGACTGTATGAGTCCACAAGAAAATGAATGGTGGGGTACCTATGCTTAGGGAAATTCCAAAAATTTAATGCTTCACTGCAGAATATTTATGGACTCTATTCTTCAGCCAGACTCACTACCAATTGTGATAATTGCAGCGGTAGGAGCAGAAAAGGAAAACATATTCTGTGCAAATAGCAAAGTGAATATTACAGTTTAATAGTTCTAAACAGTTTAACTTTTAATAATCTACACTCCAGTTAATATTGCAAGTAAAAAATATTTTTCATAGTTGTATCCTGAATAACAAAGGACTACACCACTCTTTGAAAATGACTTAATAGTTCTTCCTCAAATTTTCTTAATGAAATAATAATTGAACAATTAGAACAAAAGAAAAGCAACAGGGAATCTTGCTGCAGTGCAAACAAATGGAAAGGATATAATTAACTTCCACATGTAAATAACGATCCACATAAATCATTTGAAGCTTCACTATAAATTATGTTTCACAGAAGTGAATCATTAATCTATATGCTATCCAATAGTTTTCAAGCTTTAAGTACAGGTTGAAAGAATTTGTGCACACTAATACACAACCAAAGAAGTTTTTTTCCTATAAATCCTTTCCAACAGATACGACTGTGAGGGAACTAGGTTTGTGTTACCGCTCTGGGATGTGCTTTCAGTCTCTGCACGGGTGTTAGATGGTGAGCTGGACTAGATGATCCTTGTGGGTCCCTTCCAACTCATAATATTCTGTGATTCTGTGATATACCACATGGACAAATACCTAACATCTGCAAAACCAGGGCAGATATTTGTAAACAGTGAAGCACTACAGATTTTCCTCAAATAGAAATATACTGTTTGGGTGAGTCTACTCATTCAAAGTGTCATCATGAAACGGAGGAATTACTCCACTGCTCCAATTCAGTTACCAACATAAATTCTAACAGTTACCAACATAAATTCTAACAAATTTACCAACATAAATTCTAACAGATTCATTTTTGATGCAGTGAGTCAAAAGATCCACTTGCCAGTGTCTGTGAGCACTGCAACAGCACACAATAATAGCATAAGTGTTAAAAAGTGTTCTCTAGCATGCAGCCTCTTTAGGTCTTGGTACTGGGAAACACACGTTTCAGTCTCTGCTCTGCTTTTTCTTAGGCTCCTTAGTTCTCTCCCTTTCCACAGCAAACTAAACAACCAAAAAGGTGCCAGTGTTGCACATTTACCACCATCCTTCAAAAGAATTTAGGGAGGAATAAAAAATCCACCCATTTCATAGAAAGCCCAGTGTGAACAAGTTCTTTTCAGCAACAACCTTAGGCTACTTTCAGTTTTATCCATCGTTTGTGTTATACTCAATACAGTCACAGGCTCTGTGAGGTCTAGGGCTGCGAAAATGAATCACACACACACAGAATCACACACAGAATATTATGAGTTGGAAGGGACCCACAAGGATCATCTAGTCCAACTCACCACCTAACACCCGTACAGAGACCGAGAGCACATCCCAGAGCGTAACATCAACCTANCTCCAGCCTGTCAAGGTCCCTCTGGAGGGCCTTTCTACCCTCCGGCAGTTCAACATTTGCCCCCAGCTTAGTATCATCTGCAAACTTGCTGATGATGGATTGAATTCCCTCGTCAAAAGTTTCCTTTTCCCTGACCTCAATTCAGCTACACTAGTGAGCAATTTCAGCCTGAATTCAGAAAGGCAACTTCCACTAGCTGAGAGACCCCTCTGGGAAACAAAGGTTCTGCTATTGTCCTTCATCTAAAAAAGGAAGGACAAAACCAGCAGTATCAGCCGTGTCATATTTGAGAGCACATGTGTAAACCAAATTTTTCTTTTAAACTCTCCCCTGGCTATCTCCAATACGTGTTCTATAGATACATTAAACAAAAAAATGAACTCAGGTTATATTTTTAACACCTGATATCACAATTATATGACAGATACAGGACACATTTCCAAGGCAAAAAGAAAAGATAAGGTTACCTTCAGGTGTCCATGTCACATGGGCAATAAGAGAGGAGGCAAATAAGAGGTCAGGACAGACAGAATAAAACCTACATTTACAGCTTCTTCAGCCAAAGCAACTGTACGTTCTTTAGCAGTACTAAAAATCTAGTAGTCTTAATTATTTATGTCATAGATATGCAAAAAAAAAGGCGACAGGAATGATATCACATAGGTTACATAATGAAACACTGGCAGATTAAATCTGAACGCAAGGAGGTCCAGGGTACCACAGAAGCTTTGTGCTGGCCTTCAATCCTTGATGACAGACACCATGGAGCAGTCATGCATTCCCACTCACACGACGTACAAGGCATAAGTCTATGTGAACCCTGTGCACCTCCTTGCACTGAAGCAGAATTAATATTTAACAAGTGTTTTTCTAACCTGATTTTAAAACCTCTGCACAAGCTGAGCAAGTAACACATAACAGGAATTTTGCATATTCACTACATCAAAGAAGTTATGTAAAGGACCTCTTTAATCTTGTACAAATGTAACTCACACATCTTTCTTGTAATGATTTTTTTAATCTCTCTTGTGAAAGGGCACTTCTATCCCTGCCACATTATAGTGCTGAAGAATAAAGTTCAGACACTCTCAATTTCCTACTGTTGCTCTTGATTTCTGTTTTCCCAAGCACTGGAATACCGATCTATGAATTTCATTCTTTTTATTTATGGCCTATTAAATCTAATACCTTCCTTCAAAATAACTTACACGTCCTGAAAGCTTCAGTCTGGCAAACCATATGTTCACAGTTTGGTGATTTTTTTTATCATGAGTACTGAAATAGAACACTTTCAGTGTTTTGTATTCCTTTTTATTTCAAACAACAAACACAAAATATTTTGACTCCAAAACTAAATGTTCTGTTCATTTTGCAGTTATATAATATTTTACTTCAGTGTCCTTTAATAAGAAAAATATAATTTCAAATTTCTTTGATACCATTATTTCAATTCTTCATGAAACTCATTTGCAAAGCTTTGCAACTTATTTCCAGCAACTGTTGGCCAAAGCTATATTTAAGTTTTCCTAGCTGGCTGCGATCCACAAAAGTGACAACTGTAATCTTTAGTCCATTATCCCACTGGCTAATGATTACACAGAGAATTGCTCTGAGTAAGAGACAGAGAAGTTCTGAGGGATACAGTAAGATACACTTTTCCAACCCAAGAGTGATGCTACTGCTCCCTATTTAAAATAACTGGGCGCCCACTTTGAAGTTACCTGATTGTTGCCTCATGAAAATTGCCTTGGGAAGCCTGGAACAGTATTAGAAAAGAGAGAGAACATTCCCTTCTTTTAAAACTACATGGCCTTTCCTCTTCTGAGAGCAGGGAATCATCTTTTTTTTTTTTTTTTCCTAGACATTTACAAACAGACTATTTTGTATGCTACTTTTAATGTAGAATTTCTATCACATCTGAAAATCAGTTTCTGCTAAGGAGGTTCACAACTCATTTCTAATAGGTACATCTCAAGGATATAGCAAACGTCAACAAATATAATGAATGATTTATTTACTAAATAATTCACTGGATTCTTTTGCATTGCCTGTCCAAACTAAAACCTTTAAAAGGTTTCTCTGTGTGAATGTAACTGCTGTGGTTAGACAGTTCTTCAAAGGATTCTCCAGTCTGGTCACATTCCAAATTGATGTTCAATGTGGAAACCAACTATCCTACACACTGCCTATTTCACACACCACCAAGCTTTGTAAACAGAGGGATGTGAATCACAAAAATAGTGTACAAAAAAATCTGTAGCTTAACTACACTGCCTTGCTTCAGTTACTAGAGAGATGATATAAATGCACCTTCTGAGTCACCCATCTGAGAGGAGCCAAAAGGTTAATCTTGAAGTTTGCATAAGAATTAGATTCCTAAACAGAACTTTGCAGATTGACAGTTGCATAAAGCCAGACAAGCAAAATCCAACCAATTTATTTAGCTACAAATGCAGCCAATAATCAAATACCCTTAAATACTTAATGAGTTCTGTGGGATGCTTTGTATGTACCTTGACTGAATTCAGCTTTCTTAGGACTTTCTGCAAGATAGCACTTTGGCAAAGGGAACGATGAAAACATCGGCCAAGGATATGGATCACTGCCCTAGAAACAGGACCAGAAATAAATTAATTTAGGAGAAGAATTAATAGCTTTTGTGCAATTACACACAAAGATACCGTTCCTGGAATTAGTGCATATGCACCAAACTTAGTCTTGACACTACAATTTGCAATGAGATATGCCATAACTAAAAAAAAGGATACAAAATCCAAAAAGCATTTGAGGCAGAGGTTTTTATGGTATATACCACTGACAGTTTTGATTTTACAGGTCCTTATTTCAACCACAAAGGAAATTACAAGTTTTATAACAATAAAAAACCCCAAAACTGCATCTCCAATTTTATACATTGATCTAGGTGTCTTTGTTGTGCTGATAGTAATTTGCATTTCATCTTTATGAGACTGACAGCCAGTGACAACGAGAACAAATATTCGTAAGTTGCTTAACAAACACACTGTTGTTAGAACATTAATGAAAGTTCCAGGTATTAGATACTACATATGAAAACCAAAGCCTTGAAAAAATATCAAATATAAGGAAGACAAACTGAAAGCTAATAAAGAAAACACAGAAATATAAAAGTAAAAAAAAAATGCAAATTGTATTCACTTAAAGGTAACATTACAATAGAGCAAAATATATGTCACCTGAATGCAGTATGTCCTAGGTATGAGCCAATCGTCAGACAGCGAGAACAATGTATTTTTAACAATGTATTTTTTCAGTGTATCACTTCTTTCAAATGTTAGCACTTCATAAACTAAACATGGTCTGCTATTTTTTAATGTCAAATAATTTTTCACATGCTGAATTATCAGCAGAAATGCTCAATTAATGCATTCATGAATAAGGAAAAGAAAAATTGCAAAATTTTAGGTTCAAACCTTATCTAGTGCTCTCAAAGGCAAAATCCTTTCCTGTGGTCCTCCAATCAGATTCATCCTTACAAGAACATGGTTTCTCTCCACTGATAGACCGTCAATTATAAAGACTCTATAAAAAAACCAGACAAACAAACTCAAGTACAACATAAAAAACCTCCCAAAATTAGAATTTTATTTACTATTTAATTCAGAAAACTTTAATAAGCAAGAATAGTTTGAGAAACATACTGAAGTTAACACACAACCTGGAATACACATAGGCATAAGGAAATAAACATATATATGAAGTATCTTGAGATGTTTCTGAGCATTATTCTAACTTTGTACTTCCCTATGTACCAAGGTATATAAAATCTTTTAAAAGCAATATAATCTGGTTTTTACACACCAGTTTTCTTAATAAAACTTTTGCCTCAGTAAGGAAATAGTAGGTTTTATCCTCTAACAGTAAATAACTATCATGTATACCTGGTGAGATTTCACCCATACTGTTTGATTTATATTCTGTAATGGTCATATACAACAAACAGCAAGGGGAAAATTCTTAAAACGCAGCATGCTGTGAGAAGAGAAAAATATGTTTGTAACTAAATGACTATCTACTTCTGTCCCAAAAATACACTTTTCCTTTTGACAGGATGTACTATGCAATTTTATTTAGAAGACGGCAATGGAAAGTCACAGAAGTTGGAGAGTTCGCAGAATCACAGAATCAGAATCACAGAGTTGGAAGGGACCCACAAGGATCATTGAGTCCAACTCTTAACACTGTCTCCCTGGCGGGAATTGAACCCGGGTCTCCCACACGCCAGGTGGGGACACTTACCACTGTACTAAAGTGGATTTCACTGTGTTACAAATAAATAAAAAAGCCAAAACCAAACAACAACAACATCCCCCCCAAAAAAACTCCCAAAGTACTGATTACGCCTTTAATTCATGAACAACAAAACAATACTCTTATTTTATATTAAATACATAAGATTAAAAAAATATAAAAGGCATTTTTAAATCCACAAATTTTGCACACTTTTTGTTTAAGAAACAACTTAAATATAAATAAAAAGTAAAAAAATATTTGCTTTTTATTTCTTATACTTCCAGAGTGGACATGGGAGAAAGAAGAGAAGATTATTGTTATCTTTTCATAATTTAAGATTGCTGACAAATATGCACAGGGTAACTTGTGCACATTAGAAGCCAGCTTATGTGAAAAAGCATTTGTATGTTAAAAGCCATTAAGGCATTCAAATATCTGTTCTCAGGAGAAGAGTTTGATAGTTAAAAGAACGTTTACAACAGTCCCTTCTTACCCTGGTACTTCTGAAGTTTCAATGACATTTTCCTCCTGAGCAGTTAGTAAAACTTGTGACACTTTATACTGAGACTCCAAGAGTAAAAGGGTATTGAGCTCAGAGCACAGCACATTTAACAACCTGCAGAAGGACACATTGAAAGGACAGCACATCAGCCAGGAATCCAGTAATGCACAACAAGACAAAGGTGAACACGTTTATGAGGTCTCACAATAGAATGGAAGGGGAGGAAAAAATAACAAAAAATACAGCTTGAAGTGTCTGAAAAATACTGGGTGAGGAACACTCTTTTATCTCCTTTTTAGCCACTCAACTGGCACGGCCTTAAGCAAACAGGGAATGGTTCCCAACAGGTTTTTTGCATGCATCAAACAGCCAGAGAAAACATCCACTAGTCAGCTCAGTCTGCTTTGGTTTTATATCACAGAGTAACAAAAGTGATGCAGATTTAGTAAGACATTGCATGTAAATGTAAGGGAATTACACAGTAATAGGCTGGTAAGGCAACTTAGAATCCGGTTGCCTGAAGGGGGAGGAAGGCAGAGAGATTTTAAAAAATATCTTTCCTTTAAAAAACAGATTTTTAAGCCTTTCTGGATAATCAAATTTAACACAGTTCAAAAACAATGAAAGATTTAATGTGTAACAAAACCAACAAATCTGCTGTGTTGGGTTTTTTTAGAGAAATAAAAAATGGTGGTAAATGAAATTAATAACCACAAGAGCACAAGGCAATACATTGTATAACATTTTCTTTTATAACTTCAGGAGAAATTAACAGTGAAAGTACTCCAATATATTTTCATATAAATCTGACATAAAACAATCCAAGTCATGTTACTTTTTTTTTTCACTACTCTATTCACTCTAAGAATGCAACAGAATAATTTCAGTGAGGGCTTTGTGTTCAAGGAAAATAATATGACTAAACATTCTTGTTACTGTTTTTATTTCCTGTTTTATCACAGTCATAAAACACAATAAATTAAGTTTGATCAGCATTATATTTTGCATTCATATAAGACTTGATATGAACTAGAAAATACATATTATTTTAAATTTCTATCCCTTAGTCAATGCTTATTTCCTTCCCTGTAATTCTACTAACAGCAAAAATTAATAAGCCACTCTCTGAATAATTTAATATCTTCAAATACACATAACTGTGGCCAAGAATTAAAGTCAAGATCATAATTTGTTTATTTTTTCTGTTGTTTTTTAATATAACTTGACCTGCTCAGTTTCAGTCTTCTTCCAAGTTTTATTTGTTTTACAATTAACTATTTTGTGAGATCAATTTGTTCCAAATATTTGTCTAAATCACAGAAGAAATGACAGTGCAGCTATAATTTTTTAAGGAAAAAATCCAGAAAAGAACACTGAAACCATTATGAAGACGGATAATTTCTTCTCTTAAGTACAATAAATGGCAAAAACATGTTTCCAGCAGTTAAAAACCACTTGGGAAAAGACTGGTGCCTGAGAATGCTTTATAACATCTCCTCTGCTAGGCAAGGCAGAACAAAAAAACACGAAAACAAGCAACCATAAGCAAATAAATGAGATAGTGGTAGGATAAATGACAAACTATATAAAATCTAACGTGAGCAGCTGCTGCTTAGACATTCAAATAATTTTCACCTCTACAGAAAAATCCATTTAAAAAAGCTAAAATGAATTACAGATATTTGGTAAAACGTAATATTCCATTACCTTGCAAAGTCATAAATGCACAGACCACAGTTCACAACTAAAAAATAAAAATTCACATTGTGTGTATACAGTAGTCCCTGGTGCACCACGACCTCGCCATTGCGACCCTGGCGATTTGCGATATAAATTTCCCGCAGTCCGGTTTCAGGCATTTGCGAGGTTCCCTGGCTGACACATGTGCAGTGACTCTGCGGGACTGGGCCGGCCCCGCAGGGAGAACACGTGGTTTCTGTGGCTCGCCGGGGGCTGTGGGACGGGGACGGCCACTGTAGAAGTCAGAGCAGGGCCCTGTGTGGTGTGAGGCACCAGGTGGGGATGAGTCCTCCACCTGCCTATGCTTAATTAATCTAGGTCCCAGAGTGTTGCCCGCCTGCCCGTGTGTGCGGAGCGCCTGCAAGCTGCGAGCGGGCAGTGCTTGTGTGCGTGTGTCTGTGTTATTGTTTCCCTGGCTACCAGTAGGGAAGGGAAGTGCCCCAGGAAAGTGGGGCTGGCCATGGCATGTCAGCGGGACATACTCACTCCGCTGCCGCAGCCCGTCCGTAGGGCCGGGACTCAGTGCCGGGACACGGGTCAGGGGGACACGGGGCAGGGGCTCAGGGCAGGGACATGAGGCGGGGACACAGGGCAGGGACATGGGGCAGGGATACGGCCGGGATGAGCACGGGGGCCGGGGAGGGGCCTGGGGAGCAGCGGCGCGGGGTTTTCACTGCCGGCGGCAGATGCGGAAGCAACAGAGTGGCTGAAGAAAAGTCTAGGGATACTCGGGGTGGTCCCCTGAGGCAGACAGGGTGCAGAAGTGCTTCTCTTTCCTCCCGTGTGCTGGGAGAGCCCGTGGGGAGGAGTCCTGATTGGTTGGGAGTGGAGCAATGGGCATGGCCTGCATGCATATTAATGACCCGCATGTATTTGCAAGTGTGAGGTTTTGCAAGGGCTGTGGGCTGTCTCGTTCCTCGCGAAGGACGGGGTATAACTGCATTTGTAATCACACTTGAATATGGCTGGATTTTTTCTTTTTTGTTTCTTTTTAATTGCATTTGGAACTTAAAAATTGGATCAGACTGCCCATCTCAATATCCCATCTATAAATATGGCACGCTTATGAAAATGTATAAAACTCTTACATAGATAATGCAATAAAATCAAAGCATATCTTTTTGAGACGTATTTTAAAATTCTGTTTCGAAAGCAGAAGGTGGAATTCCCGACCTGAATCCGGCTGAAAATTGGAAAATATGCTTTGATGCAAGGTCTTGTACCTCAGAAGGACCCCATGAAACAGTACAGGCTGGAGATTCATCAGTTAGAAAGCAGCTTTGCAGACAAGGACCTGGGGGCCCTGGTGGGCAACAGGTTGAATGTGAACCAGCAACATGCCCTTGAAGGGCACCTTGGCTGCTTAACAAAGTGTGCTGCCAAAAGGTCCTGTGAGGGAGGTGCCTTCCACCTCTGCTGGTAAGGTCACATCTGGAGTGCTGGGTCCAGTTCCGAGCTTCCCAGTAAAAGACAAGGATGCATGGGGCCAAGAAGACAAGATTAAGGGTTTGAGGCATCTGACTTAGGGAAAGAGGCTGAGAAAGCTGTGACTGCTCAGCCTGGAGAAGAAGGATCCTCAGGGGACCTCTCTTACAGGAAGGATTGAACAGGGAGTCAGACTTGTTACGGACAGCCAGTGAAAGGATTATATGCACTGTGCATGAGCTGAAAGACAGGAAATTCTGTTTTAATGCACTGTGACGCTGGTGAAACAGCGGAACAAATTGCCTAGAGATGCTGCAGGATCACCAGCCTTATCAATATGCTAAACTAGACTGGACACAGCCCTGAGCACTGCTCTCTAGTTGAACTCACTTTGAGCAGAGCAGTTGTGCTACATGATCTTCCATCTCCCTTTCAATTCTGATAATATAATTCTGTGAATATTACTAAGAAGATATACCATATTCCCAAGAATAAAGTGCAATGCAGATAAAAGATTATCTGAAGGCAGTCTTTGATACAACAGTAATTTTAATAAAATTCAGACATATTAAAATACATATCATAGTTGTGAAAATACAGTAGTAATAGTAATTTTATTCTGAATTCTGCACTTCCTGCCCTATCTCTGCCTGTCCTGGAAGATGATCCCTGTATTCTACCCCTTCAATTATAATTTCACAACTAATACTTCATTGTAGAAAATCCTAATCTTAAAGAGAGCATTCTAACTAGTACCTGTGCACCTCTGCAAACTCACAATCTCCTTGGTTTTGGTAGGTGGAATCAAGATGACCTCTTTAACTAGAACAGAACAGAAGGTCTTTCATGGGATATAAATCAGCTAGTATATAAAACTTCCTAATTTTTATGTTGCCTCTAAATTTTTTCACCTGAAAATAATATAATTGAATTGCACGTGATTTTCTCTGAGTTGCCAAAAACAGGTATTATGAGGATAGTTTATTACTGAACTTCTCAGTAGTTTTTCAGTGAGGTCCTTTTAAGAACAAAAAACAATACGATGATCCCTGGAGTCCCATTTTCTCAGTTGCCCTTTTTTTCCCGAACCTCAAATCACATCTTTCTCAATCACCACCTCTATTACGGTCAATCCAGTTCTATTTTTCTGCAGTTCCCACTAGACTCCCATACACTATTCTTCCTTACTTTCATAATATTTGTTTTTTGCAAAGCTAACTTGATGCTCTGTTCTCACTTCAAGGACATCTGCAAGTGCTCAGTTGGTGGTGAAAGATGCAAGATACTGTTCTGGAATACAGTAGTTGTAAAAGTCTGTGGTGGGCTGACTAAACACCCACCCAGCTGCTCACTCACTCCCCACCTTATTACTGAGTGGGATGTCATATGGTATAGAACATCCATTTAGTCAGCTCGGGTCAGCTGTCCCAGCTAGTTTCATTCCCAACTTCTTGCAGATCCCTAGCCTACTTGCTGGGGAGTGGGAAAAAAAAAAAGGCAAGCCCTGCTCTGAGCACTTGCTTGCACAGTGTCAGTGGAAACATCAGTGTGTTACTAATACTGTTTTAGTTCCAAATTCACCACACAGCACCCATGTGGGGTGCTATTAAAAAAATTAACTTGGTCTAGCACAACAATTAACTCAGTTCAGAAAAAAAACCCTAACGTAGTCCAGGAAAAGATGGTAAAATTTCATACTATAAGCAGCAGTCCATCCACCACAAGGAAAAAAGAAACTAGTGCATCCAAAGTAAATGGCATCACAATCTCTAACGTTTATGCAGCATGCAATGGCTTACTAAACACAAAATGATTATGTTTATACTGTTTATAAGGTGTTCCATAGATGTGATCCTGAAATGGAGAACTAACCTGGTCCTTAGGGAAATGTTTTCTTCTGGCTTGCAATTACTGTCTTCTGTAGACAGACATAGCTGATTCAGGCCAGTGCAAGATATACACCATGATGTTTGTAGAGAGCTCAGCTGTGGGACAAAGTAAGGTCCTTTTTTTCTTGCAGGAATAAATACTAGAAGTTTAAACTTAAGTGGAACAAAACAAGGACCAGAACCTCTTTGCAGCAGCAGTATCTCCTTCTTGCTATGTATGTATACCAACAGTGAAATCCAAAGCCAAACTCACTAAACAATTCCAATGTTGTCATCATGGGAGACAACCTCAAAACATTTTTAACATCAGAGCCTACATTACAAACATTTATTCTTTATTGTATTTTGAGCAACAGCCTGAGCTTTAATGAGAACGTGGATACAAACAGCAACTGGCAATTACTATCAAGTGCCAGACCAGCAGAGAAAGATAAACGGCTAGCAAAAAATTCCCAAAGAAGGCAACAGCTACCTAGTCAGTGTTGGAACAAAGGGTATTTGGAAGCTTCAGCCATGCAAAACTTTGCATGAGTGAACAACAGGCATTTAGTAATGAGCAAAGAGAAGAGTGCTCCACAATTGGTCTTGCTAAAGGACCATGGCTTCTAATTGTTTTACTGAAGAAAATGCGTAGTTTTGACAAAAATGTGAGATCTTCTGGAGATATAAGTTACATCTCCAGGGCCTGGTGCACTGGAAGCTACCACCTCCACGCAGTCATGCTCCTCCAAGTACAGTTATAACCCGTCATCTCAAAGGAACGGGACAGGCCACAGGCCTCGCGAAAAGCTAAACTGACAAAGAAGTGCAAGTTGTTAATATGCATGCAGGCCATGCCCATTGCTCCACCCCCTGCCACTCCAGAGCGCTGTGGACAATTTTCCGCTCCTTCCCATGCTCTCTCTCGGCACAGGTCAGCAAAGGGAACCACTTCTGAGCAGCTGCTGTGACCATGTGTGGTGTGTGCTCACAGCCCAAACCCCGCACTGCTGCTCCCACCCCTCAGCCCCCCAGCCCGGCCTGACCCTGGTGCTCACGTCGGCCCGGCACCAGGGGCCCCGTGCCAGCCCGCGCGCGTTCGCCCTGCCTCCGTGGCGGGGAAGGGGTGTCCCTGAGCTCTGGTCGGCATTCTAGGAGCCTGGAAAAACCTTAACTTTGCAACACTGCAACACCCCATGCGCTTATGGCGGGGCGAGGGCATTGGTATGGGAGTTTCTTTCCCTTTAACATCCACCAGTCCTGGCAGAGGCAGCGCTGCCCGGGCTTTGACTGGGCTTTGAGTAACAAGGAATGGCATGTCTTGCAGCAGTGCTGCACTGGATCTCAGTGGAGCACACGGGAGACACACAGAAGCGGGTCAGGGACCAGGGCACGGTGCCGCAGGGCTGTAAACACCATTGCAAGCTGCAGAAACTGTGCACCCCCCCGCACCACGCACCCCCCCCATGCCGCATAACCTCCCCGCCCCGACCCTGGTGATCACGCCTGTGGCACCCCAGTGTGGCGTTTGTGGGGCTGCCGGCATGGGGCTGCCGGCGCAGGCACAATCACC
>WEKX01015544.1:0-105056 GCA_013390025.1 Pitta sordida
GGTGTCAGCGCAGCCCCGGCGGTGCCGGCCCGGCACCCGCACCACGGCGGCCGGCCCGGAGCCCCTGCTCATGGCGCCCCTGAACGGCCGAGCTTGGAAATTACCCTGCACATCATCTCGTTTCAACCCCCCTGCCGCGGACGGGGACACTAGAACAGGACACTCCATTCAACCTGCCCTTAAACACTTTCAGGGATGGGGCACTCACAACTGCTCTGGGCAACCTGTTCCGGTGCTTCACCACCCTCACAGAAGTTTTTAACTAATGTTTAATCTAAATCTATTCTCTGTCAGTTTGAAACCATCTCCCCCTCTCCTGTCACTACTTGATCTTACAAAAAGTCCCGCTCCATCTTTCCCGTAGGTTACCTTCAGGTGCTAGAAGGCCACAACCAGGTCACTCCAGAGTCTTCTCTTCTCCAGACGGAACAAACCCAATTCTCTCAGCCTTTCTTCGCAGGAGAGGTACTCCATCCCCCTAATCAATCTGGTGGCTTTCCTTCGGACTTGCTCCAACAGCTCAATGTCTTTCCTGTGCTGCAGCCTCCAGAGCTGAATGCAGCACTGCAGGTGTGGTTTTACAAGAGCTGCTCTCCCACATCTACTTAATTGCTGCTTTCCCGTGAAGAAGTGACAGCAGGGGCATCGTTCCTCCAGCATCCTGACCCAGAGGGAGCAGGTAGGTCGGTGAGCAGTGGCTGTGCTGGACTCGCTGCAGTGGTCGTTGAGGGACTGGAGATACTTGACAACTGGTGCCTACAATTGTGTGTGACAACTCTGGCATTGCTTGTTGGCCTGTATGTGCCATCAGGACTGAGAGCTGTCACTGCTGTGGGACAGTACTAAGAATCTTGAACCCACTGAACTTACTGCACCTGATCCACAGACCTGAATATAGATATTCAGCATTTCTGGAGAGGACTGTTGTTTAACACAAGTCATCTTACTAGGATGTTCTTCAGTGGCTCAAAGTCTGTTGACCAAGTGTTCATCATTCCCTGGCCATGCCAGTGTAAAATATCTGTGCCTCTCCCCGCCCTTCCCCCCTCCCAGCCGCAAGAAATCCTTTCTTGAGTTGTTTGGTTTTGGTTTTTTCCCCAGCTTAAGAGGTATAAAATATGCAGGCTTGGAATTAAGGCCAGCGAGTTGGAAAGATCTAATGATTTTACATTTTGCACCCAAAAAAAAAAAAAAAAAAAAAAAAAAAAANGGCTTTTTTTTAAGTCCTGCAGCTATTGTTACATAACAGAGAATAAGATTTACAGCATCCCAGATTCAGATTTTCCTTTAAAATGAGCCTCTTGGCCTATCAGCAGGCAGATGCTCAATGGTCAGTTAAGTGGGATCAGGGTGAGAAGTTTCTCACTTGTTTCCAGACCGGAAAAACAACAAGAACAATGGAATCTTGGTGTACTTGATGGCAGAGAGTGAAGGTCCTGCTTCACTGTCCCTGTAGCACTTCTTTTCTGCAGAGAAGGGTGCACTTTGGAGTAGAGGAATAGCACATATATATATACTGTTCAATATTTTTATCTTTGCTTCCCACAGCGTCTTGGGTTTGTGCTGCATATGTTACACATGCATCTTTATCTCATGCTGAGTGCTGTTGTGTATTAGTCACGCATCACTGTTCAACTTAGGCTTGCACAGAATCAGATGCCCAACTAAACTGATTTGTCCAATTATCACCCCTAAATTTCTAGATTAGCTACAGCTATC
Organism: Pitta sordida; assembly: GCA_013390025.1. NCBI lineage: Eukaryota > Metazoa > Chordata > Aves > Passeriformes > Pittidae > Pitta > Pitta sordida. Next base: position 1,720 of record WEKX01015544.1, read on the forward strand.
AAAAGTCTTCTGTAAGAAAACAACATAATCAAATAGAGATGGGAACTGGCCTGAGGCAGGTGTGGCTTTTATTTATTTTAGTGTTCATTTCAACTTCAGACTCAACAACAACGTGGCAGCTAAGTTGTTTATACCTTTATATCAGGAAAAACCTAAAGGGAGATTGCATGGTTTCTTTCAGCTGAAGAGTTTGAGCCCAAATTTCTATTCCAAAAGGGATTGATAAATAAAATTCATTTATTTTGCCAAAACCAAAAGAAATTGGATCTCTGGCAAGGAAGACGCAACCTTCTTTCTTACTAAGTGGCCTGATGCAACAAAAATACCAGCAAAAAATTGAAAGCGCTGATGAAAATTTTACTCGCATGCAAGCAGTGTGGTGGAAGGATGTATCTGCAGTTTGTAGTGTGCAGAGCATTCTCAGATCAATAAAGCTTTTATAAGCTTGGTGGCAGCATTTTTCCCCTAGCTGGGAATTGAGGGATAAACTGTGGTAGACACTGAGCAGGGGCGGTTGGGGAGTGGAACATGAATTGCTCTGCTGATCCTGCACCTGTGAAATGGCGCAGAAGGAAATGGTTTGGCTAGCATAAATTAAAGCAGCTCTGAGACTCATCTAACATACCTCAGGAATTCAGCCTGCCAGCACAAAATTAGACAGTGCAGAAAGCTGGCTAAACACTACCTCTGTATCTTCCTTAGCTTGTGAGATTGACATAGACAAGTGACATTGTCAGAACTCCTCAATATTAAAAAGAAAACATTGTCTAAGCCACATGTTTTGAAAACACAGCATGCACACCAGAGCATTTAATGTGTTAGCTAGTTTAGATGAAGCTTTGGATCTCTCTTGCAAGAGAAATCATCTTTTTGTACAGGATCCCATCCATCAGAATGAGACAAAATTCAGATTCACTTCCCAGACACTACCACAACATTTAGGACAACATATCATTGCATTATAACAACATCACTAATTAGAATCTCTGGAATTCTTAGAGTAAGTATAAAGACTAATGTTATATGCCAAATTATCTCAGCTTGTTCACACTGAAGATCTTTGATCTGTCTAGCTGAACTGGCCTACAGGTTTTTGGCTTTACTTTCAAAGGAGAAATCTCATGGGCTGCCGAAGTGAGTACAGTGATACTAGTCTTTCTCTTTTGGATGAACAGTTCTTTGTTCCAGTGGCCTCCCATCCACATAATGAGTATATCAGAAGGTGTTCAGCGTATATCAGTGGACATGCATCTTGTGCAAAGGGGCACCTTGCCATGCACAAAATCAAGCATAATGAGCTTGGGAGCATGCCATATACAAGATACTGGTCAGTGCAACTGAGATGCTTAAGTCCCTCAACTGAATATGTTACAGAATCTGAAGAGATGATGGAGTGAAAATTTTTAGGGACAAAATTTAATTTTTTCATCATGAAGCAATAGATTCAAGTCAATTGACTGGCGCTAATGGTTTTTACAAGACACTGGAAAAGTTCAAGAGCATAATGGACATTTCCTGAAGATTTATATTATACTTGTTCTTTTCTTCTTAAGTGTGTGAGCTCTAATCTATCACAGAATCACAAAATTAACTAGATTGGAAAAGACCTTTGAGGTCATCAAGTCCAACCTATTATCTACCACCATCTCATCATCTACTCTCTTTTTAAACACTTCCAAACAATATCAACAATACTGAAGCTCTTTCATTTTCTTAATCCAGAGAGCCCAGCCAAAGGATTGCGTTCTGAATTGGGCCCACCAGAAAATGCAATGAATCCATAGTTCATGCCTTGCCACACTCTTTCTTGTAGGGTGCTGAGATGACAGCCAAGACATGTCACAGACTGGACAGATTACTCTGGTAGACTCCTCTCTTCCAGACATTTCATTAAGACCGTAGTTACTCCACTGACATGCTCTTAGCTGCATATCTCTCAAGGGACAAATACCCCAGTTTTCACAGCGTCATAGGAAGGGGGTATCTGATCATGTTAGAGGAGGAAGAAAATAATGTCCTGTCATGCAACCTTATTCACAGGATCCTCCTTTCAGGAAACTGAGTGTGTGCATTCCTCGATGGTCTGTGTATCCATTTGGGGTCATATGATGGAGACAGTCTCCAGCATATGATCGTCCATAACGGAGTGAGACCAGATCTAACCACGATCTTCCCCTGTAAGTGAAGATCAAGCCGTTTCAACTGTCCTCATTGCCAGTGGTTTCTCCCCACTCTATCCTTGTGGAGCTGGAATGGGAGCCAGTTAAACCCGATACGTGCACTGAGGACTCAGGCGGGGCAGTTCGAGTCGGAGGACGCTGAACAGCCCTCGGCTCACCGCGAGGGCACGGATGTCCATGCACTGGCTCCTGTGTGTGAGTGTCTACGCCTCAGCAGCAACAAGAAACCTCCTTCTCCACCCCAGAGCTGCGCCTTTGCCTGCTTTTCGCCCCTTCCCACCGAGCAGAGGGCGCTCCGCCCTCAGAAGTGGGTCGTCCGCACTTCCCTGGGATGGAGCTAAGCCGCTGGAAGGACAAGTCCTGCGCACACCCAGGCACACATGCACACCCTAGGAGACAAAAAAACCCGAGCTCAAAACAAACAGCGAGCTGGGAAGAGGGTGGTTGAACGCCTTGGACACGCAGGCAGGCGGCATCCGGCGAGGCGGGCAGGGTGCGGGAGGCACGGGCTGGGACCGCCTGGTGCAGCGCCCGGACCCCGCCAAGGGCACCCTGTGGCCGGGCCCCGCACGGCTGAGCGGGATGGTCCCGCTCCCACCTCATTTCCCACCTCATTGTGCGGAGCCGTGGAAAAGCCACAATGCGACTCTCCGGGGGNGGCTCAAATTCCTGAACCTTTCACATCCTTTCTGTAATTTGAAACATACTTGTTCCCATGCCAGGACTTTTTTTTTTCCTCTTAAATTCCTTCCTTGAGGCCGTGGAAATACGTTCAGGAGGGGGAGGGGGGGTTGAAGAGAGAGAGAAAGAAAGGAAGGAAAAAAGCAAGCCCACTACTTATCAGAGGCTCCAAAACAAAACAGAGAAACGTGAGAGCGCGGCCCTCCCCAAGCACAACTGCTCGCGGGCTCAGATTTCCCTTCGGAGGGGTCATGGCTGCTGGAGTCACGGGTTTGGAACGCAGCTGGTCCTGCCTGCAACAAGGCGAAAAAATCCTGGGTCTTCTGCAAGCGGCATTTGCCTCTTTTCTCCTCGCAACCTAGCGTTGTTTAGAGCAAAGGAAGCCATCTGGAAAACGCTTGGAGGACTGTTTTGTGCCCTTCCAGATCCCGGTCATCTTCAGTGGGTCATTCCCTTCCACCCAGGGACATCTGCATGTCCCTCTCTTTTGCACTTCAAGTTACACGTCTATAAGCATTCCAATTTATTTCCTTCCGTAAGACTGCCAGGTAGACAGTCCCCACGATTAGTGTGAAGTGTACAAATATAAGAGACGAAAACATTTGAATGGCCCCAAAAGGCACAAAGCAGCATCAGGCAGGACATCAGTGCCCACTCCTTTCCCCCAGAGTAAACCAAAGCACATGATTGCGCTGGTGCAGCAGGTATTTTTGTTTGCTTTGTGTAAGGAAGTAACAATTACCAGTGACACTAAACGCCTCCACGGGTCAAAAGTGATCTGAAGCTCTCAAGTCCCATACAAGTAGTTGCAGTGCAGCTGCCTCACCAGTGCTGGAGTAGGGCTACCAAGATGACAGAAGGAGTAGCTACCCCTCTCTCATCCATTCAGGGATTCACATCCTGCTCTTTCAAACCAGAAAAACAACGACCAGGAGAGAAGCTTTAATGTTTCATTGCCATTATCATAGGTCACAACTGTGTTAATGTGCTATCATCATGTTTATGTGTATGTGTATGGATGGGTGTGAACCATCCTTAAGAACAACCCTTAAGAAGTCATGAAGTTTTCCAGTGGGCACGTGTATATCACCTGAAGCAGATGGATGATGCCCTCACCAGGAGTCATCTCTGCACATGGGAGAGAAACCATCTGGAGGAAAGGGCAGTGTGTGGGCACAAGCTGGGGAACTTGGAGCTTATTTTTGTTTCCTTGGGTGTATAGCTAGAGAAAAAGGAGGTGCAGAACCATCTGGAAGACAAAGATGGGGCAGAGAAATTTATTTATCTTATTGGAAGGGACAGTGTGACATTTCAAAGTTTCCCTTTAGCCTTTCAGTCCATGTAGGTCTGCAATTAAGTTATGCCCACTGGGGAACTCCTTTCTTTCACCCAGCTCCTGACACTACAAGTCACTACACTGATACTTTGCAGATTGGCAGGAAACATCACAAAGCCCATGTGTGCTTAAATACTTCATATCACACAGCAAATGCTGTTCTGGCTGTCTGAAACACTGCAGTATTTTGGCTCTCTTTCTCCGAGGAGACAGAGCATCCTGAAGCTTAACTGTGTTCATCCAGAACCCTCAAGATGGTCTTTGTCTCTGAAGCTGGTCATTTGGAGCTCACAGCTTCTTCTGCATGTTGTCCTCAGATGGAAGCCATACAACTGTAGCATGGTCTCTTGTTTATCACATTTCTATCACTTTGCAAATAAGCCTTAGCTACAAATACAAATGCTCTTGTAATTTTTTCTTAGGCATCATGTATACTAAAGGGTTATTAGTGCTCTATTTAGGCCAATGTTGGCGTTCCCCACCCTTCTCTAGACTGACATGCAAGCCCAGTTGGAGTTGCTATTAAATATGAGACCAGACCTCAGTTAAATATGTATTAAGTTAGTGACTTCTAGGGTGTTACCAACTTTCTAGAGATACCACATGTGACTCACTGAACTAGATGACTGACTGTGTAGTAAGTTATTTCATCTGGTCATATGTATCAGAGCAGGTTTGTCCTGCCTTTTTTACAGGGAGTACTGCCTCATAGATAGCAAGCAGGCAAAATGAAATCTCTTCTAATAGGCATTGCTCTTTGCAGTGCATTTTTACTCTGTTCGGGTCCCACATACTTGATTCATGCCCTGGTTACCTGAAATTAAACAGTCCAGTCCCCTCTGATTCAAGATTTTTGGAGGAAGATACCTGGATTTTTGGGGGTCATTGTTCAATGGACAAACTCTGCAGATGGCACTCCCATCTTAAGGCAAATGATGTGTTCAGAAATCACAGAGAAAAATCATTTGTCATTTTTCTAGAAAATAAAATGTCCTGGAGCATCCTCTTCCTCCCTGGCTGCTGTCCTGTATTAATCACGACTCCTGGGCACCATTTGTGGACCTCTGTCACAGTTCTTGACCTAAAGCACCCCAGCATGCCAAAGGTAAGTGGGCCAGAGGCTTAGGCTGCAGCTTGTCACTGGTGTGGTGTTGAACACCTCTTAAGGGGTAGTAAGTCCTTCAAAAAGGTAGCTGAAAATTCTCCTTACATAGGGAAACCTCTGTCAGATGCTAGCTAAGAGAAGTATTCTACCCATCTGGCCATACTGCAGAGACAGGTGGCACTTGGGCCACAAACCAAGAGCTCCTTAGCTTCTAAAACTGGGGACCTTCATATCTGCAAGACTGAAGACAAGTAAGAGAAGCTCTTACCTGTCTTTGCCCCTATATCAGATTCTATTCTTAGGGGATGTGGCTGGGATAGGCATGCCAATAGCTGCAGGCAGAAGAAACCTTCTCTTCTGTAAATACAGTTTGCTCCCAGCCTTTTACATACTAGGCTGGTTATTCATTGCTGAAGTGAGTTTGAAGAATGGAATAGGACAGCAAGAAAATGTGGCTTTCAGAGAGAGGCAAGGAAGAAGACAGGACTAACATGACCTCAAAGAAGAGAGCTGAGACTCTGCTGACAGAATTTCACAGGGGCTGAGAGGAGACAAGTTATAACAGGCTGGCTGGAGTCACAGTGGTGCTGGGAGATGGAGGGGCGCAAACTCGGAAACATATGCTCTCCAGTGACTCTGTGCAACGGAGTACGTGCTGCTTCATGAGGGGTTAATGCAGGGCACTGCTTTAGCAGACTTATCTCCTCTGCTAAACTCTAGAAATTGGTTCCTTTAGAAGAGATAAGAGCATATAGGCAGACTTGAAATGCAGACAAGAATTCTGAACTCAGTATGACTTTTAACCACTTGTCCCAGATGCAGTCTGGGACTCCATTCCAGGCTCTGGGAAGTCCAAAGGACAATTGAACTGCACAGGAAGGCTCCTCCCACATCCCTGCGCAACAAAGAAACAAGGCGGTGGTCTCCAGGTGAACTCCCTGAACATGAGTTTTCCCTTTAAGACTGATTTGCAGTGAAACATTTTGCCTCCTGTGTCTGTTTCTTGCTCTGATTTTAGCTTACCTTTTAGATAATGTTGTAAATAAAGCTGAGTTGCCTCCCAGCTTGTGGATGTCTGTACTATACTAAAGAGCCCTCCAAGAAGAGGAGTAAAAAAGGTTAAAGGACTAATATGAGTCTTTGCAAGGACCTCTGTCCATGCCAGGAAAGAGTGTGATCCACAGTCCTGCTCCAGTTCCATTCCCCGGCCTGTTCCAGTCGGCTGTGTCTTTTGTTAATGCCTGTCCTGGGGCTAGAAGAAAGCAAGACCAACAGTTCAGTTTGCTTTGACAGGACTGAGCCCTGCTTGAAAACACTAGGAAACCTCCTGAGTCAGCAGCTCACTTGCTCCTACTCTTGGAATAGCTGAGATTCCCGGACACAGTAACTTGACTCTGCTCCTGGCTCAGAGCAGCCACTAGCTGAAAGGCAAAATAAAATCCCCTCCTGGCCCATTAACGAGGCCTATTCTGGGTTCAGGAGAAACCAGTCTGACTGATGAACTCCCCTGGCTCGGGGGCTCTGGCTGAGGCTGGGAGAGTTATTCTTTCCTTATTCAGCAGACAGGAGGATGTTAATGGAGAGCATATGGGAGGGGAGGGAGTACTGTGGATATTGCTGGAGGACAGCCAGACTGAATCAAAACCCCAAGAAGCCATTCTCCATCCGGGCAATGCTAAAACAGGCTGTGGAGAGACGAGAAGTCCAGCTGTGATATGAGGGGGCTGGGAAAAAAACCCATTGCCTTTCACAGCTTTTTTCCCTCCCACTCCTAATAGGACAATGGGGAAGTATTGCCACATAGTCATGTAGGCATGGTATTCACAGTGGAAGCCTTTCTGGGGAAGAGCATGCCTCAGCCAGGCACCCTGTCCTGAGAGTCGTGCTACAGACTTCAGGGAAGCAAGAACTGCCTCTGTGCTTGCACAGTGCTGTCTAATTTATGGTGCTATAGAAATGATGAATTACAAAAGCCTAGAGATGGAAAAGCCCTGTTAACTCCTCCAGCCCATCTCCCAGAGTCGATGAAGTACTGTTGCTTCTCACACATTTCCTGTGTCTGTCTGAACATGTTTTGAACGAGCAAGCAACCAAGGTTCATGTATTTTTCACTTCTTAATTCTACTTTAAAAATAAACCCCAAAGTGATTAATTCAGTGTGGATTATCCGGCTGCTTGGGTATGTCAAGCAGGATGGAACAGGGTGCATCAAAGGCAGCCCACATCTGCCTTACCTTAAAGATAAAATGGAGGACTGGCTAGTGACGACTTGATCACAGCTTGAACTAAGAAACTTTCCATTAAGTAGGAGGGCCACTAGAACCAGCTCTGGTAAAAATTAGGTGTGTCCTTTTTGGCTCCTGACAGTCTTAATGTAGCTCTGATGAGGCAGATTTTGGGCATCCATGATGCTTGGCCTTGCATCATTCACCAGAGCTTAATTAACTAAAGAGCCTAGCTTGTTTAACTTAGCAAAGGGTATATAATTGCAATCTATAAATAAATACTTCAGGGGGTGAACACACAGGGAGGAGGAAAAAGCTATTTAAAGATAAAGGACAATGCTGGCACAAGAACAAATGGGTATAAACTAGCCATGCATACATTTAGGCTAGGGATTGTCAGGTTTCTAATGCTGACCGCATTCATGCTCTGCGAAGGCCTATCAATGTGTTTAGTAAGGTCAAATACCAAGCTGGTTGTAAGAGGTAGCTAGACACATTTACTCAGCTGATTGTGTGAAATCACTGGCTGTGCAAGGCAAGGAGCTGGACTTGGAAAGCCCAGACAGAAGATCCTGAGGTTCTGTGGGCTGCAGTAAGTACAGGATTAGTCACAGAATCACAAAATCACAGAATATTCTGAGTTGGAAGGGATCCACAAGGATCATCGCGTCCAGCTCTTAAATGGCACCACCGCCTCCCTGGTGGGAATAGAGCCCTTGGTCTCTGGTCTTCCACGTGAGAGGTGGGGACACTCACCACTGTACTAAAGTGAGTAGTCGTGGCTAACCAGTTGCTGGGCCCAGTAGGAGCAAGGTGGGGAAAAATGGAAGACTAATAAAACCTGAGATACTTAAACTGCACCTTCATTGTTTGTAGCCTTCCAGCGCCTGAAGGGGGCCTCCGAGAAGAATGGAGAGGAATGTTTTAAAAAGGGATGTAGTAACAGGACGAGGAGCAACAGTTTCAAAAAAAAGGAGGTTTGCAATAAGAAAGAAAAGAAAGAAAAGTTTTATAAAGAGAGTGGTGAGGCACTGGCACAAGTTTTACAGAGAAGTTGCAGATGCCCTATCCCTGGAAGTGTTCAAGGTCAGGTTGGATGAGACTTGGACCAACCTGCTATACTAGCAGCTGTCCTAGTCCATGTCTGGGGGGTTGGAATTAGATGATCAGTAATGTCCCTTCCAACCCAAACCATTCTGTGATTCCATGGTGATTATATGATGCGTACCAAGCAAATTATCAATCCAGGTAACCTGAAACTAGCCCTTATCCAATGTCTAGTCTGACTGGCTTGGTTTGAAGAGATTTGTAGGGGTGTGAGGAGATGATCAAGAACAGGCAGTAAAAAGAGTCTGTGATTAGTTTGTGTGAAAACCTAGGCAAAAGAGAAGAAGAAAAGAAATAACAATTGGTTTTCCTGTGAGCAGGTTGAGGTTGAGAAGCCTTTTGTTTTGCCATCCTGAGAGGCAAAAAAAATCTCATGAGCCAGAAAGCCTTCATCCATGAGAACATCTTGTCATGTTCGCCAGTGGAGTAACAGCCTGACCTCAGGCTGAGACCAATACATGGTGCTCCTTCATGCAGTAATCCTCTATGAAGTCATTTGCCAAACAGGCAGTGGGTGTCTTTCCCTGTGGATTTCCTGCAAAACAGAATATGAGAAAACTTGACCCTTGACTGAGGCATGCTGGAGAGGCAGATGTCCAAATCTTAGCTGCCTTATTCAAAGGGAATCTATCACAATAAATCACATACTCCAGTTTACACCACCAGATAAACAAGATAATGGACCTTATACCAGAGAAAGATCTGTTGTAATATAGCATTTTGTTTCATCCTTTTCCTGCTGAGAGTAGAGGGGACAGCCAGCAGAGAAAAGACAGCTATACCACTGGCACAAACCTCTTGTATTGATGGAATTTTCCTGTGGGAGTCTCAGGCCTGTTCAAGTTCTCTCTATGCTCCATAACCAGTGAAAAGCAAATTTAGCAGAGAGTAGAGAATCCATCTTAAAATGCCTTAGGGGGGGACAGAGAATATCGTATAAATGGAACTGCAGCAATGTCTCTTCTAATTCTTGTAATCTGTCACCTAACTGCAGCAGTGATAGGTGCTTTAGAAACCCACAGACAGTCTAAGTATGATTTGATCACATTATTGGTAGCCAATGCATCAAGAGATTCAGAGGTTTTATTCAGAAAGGCATTAAAATAAAGGTGGTTGTGCTTTCAAATCTCTTTTGTCTGGGAGGAGGCTATCTCCTAAGGCTGGCTTTACTCCTGACATTTCTCATTCTTTGCTTTTCTTTACAGATCAGAAATGTAACATGAAATGCCTTTTCTTGCTATTTTCATCATTCTGAAGTCAGTCTCAGCAGGAATCTAAGGCTAGGAGGGTGGGAGGTGATGAGCTGAGTCAAGTCTGAAACGTGTTTCCATCCACTAGAAGAATATAGATGCATTTCCTATGTAAGTCACCAGTTCAGGTCTTCTTGGTACTGAAAGATGACAACCGTAATACTCTCCTGAAATAAGGTAGAGGGTTTCCATCCAATTGCTAGATAACTTTATGCAGTAGTCTGGGAAGCTGAGAACTGCCTGAATGAAAACACTAACATGTTGGCTGGGCAAAAGTGCATGGAGAAAGCTTGTCCTGACACTACTTGGATTTTCCTGGCTATATGAAGCTTGGATATTTTTCATCCTCCATGTTTCAAGTTCTTGGCCTAGTAACTCTAAAGATGAGGGGAAAAGAAGAGAAGATGAGGGGAAAAAATTATTTTCCTTTGAGGGAGGGCTTTTATTTGAGATGCAAACCAACAGATTTTTTTCCTTTGACCTCCAAAAATCAAAGAGAATTTATTGGTAATTTTCACATTTTTTACTGACATTCTAATTTTCTTCACAAAAACGCTTCAAACATCAAAAACCTCTATAAATCTCTAAAACACACGGTGAAAAGTGTTCATACAGGCCATAAAATTGTTAACTCTGGATTTGTACAATTCATGCTTATGGTCAGTCATGTCAAGCTTTAAAGAATCTACCACTTCAACCATCACGAAAAGGCAGTAAATCTGGATTATGCATTGAAAGTGCTTAGGGAGTCTGGGTACTTATACCAATGAAATGCCAAAATATTTTACTGACATGCTCCATTTTTTACATTCTTTTACTAGCAGTTAATTTTTTTATGTGTAGATATATATTTTAATGCTGACAGTTATATTTTGGCTATTCTTAGTTTGCAATTGGCTAGGCCTCCTCTAGTGAAAACAGGAGTCTGAACAATTTCACACACATAGCACCTTGGGCAGAAGACAGTGGAAACCTCACAGATACGTGCATGACCTGGGCTGAATATAGTTAGAACTACATGCTTGGAAGCTCTGCAAATGCCATCCACAGAATTTCTGGATGTTTCCATAGGAGTGATTCACTGGGTTGCTGCGGCTAAAGAATCAGTCTCTGGTGTCCCCACACAGGGCCAGAGCTGTGGCACTATGGAAGAGAAAGGGGTGACTCAGTATTGAGTCTTTGTCAGAAGCACTTTAAACAACACAAGGGTTCGCAACTAGAAATGTAAACGGAAGCCTCTATGGGATGTCCATTGTATAGTGCCATTAAGAGACATCAAAGTCAACCCTCGTTCCCAAAGCAATGTTAGCATGTTAACAGAGTGCTGTCACTGGACTCCTTAGCCTGTCTTTAAAACACATGCACCAAACCCAGATCAGGTCTCCTATCTAATTTTGAGCACCTCTGTATGATACTACTTGATGCTACACAGGCTCTCTCCAGTGTGCCAGGAGCACACTTTATTTACAAAAGGAAATCATTAAGAAGAGGCCCGATTCCTTCTAGGTTGACAATGAAGTCACACAAAACTGGTGCATAAAACACTTAAGTATAGTTAACTAACTCAAACCAAACTCATTCAGGCTAAAGGAAGAGCAGGAGCTTGTTCGGGGAGTCCAGATCCAACCTCAGCCTCTTGGTTGACCCCACATGAGGAAAATGTCATGAAGTTTCTGGTCCTGTTTTTCAAACAGCTCACAGTAGCCCATGCCTAGGCCTGCCCCCATCCCCAGGGAAGTGCTCAAGGCCCAGGGCTGGAGCTGCCCCAGTGCCCTTGACTGGAGTAGTGGGGTGAGTCCCAGCTGGCAGACCCTGCCCTGCTGCCCTGTAGCTGTCACTGCAGCTCCCCACACCCCTGTCCAGGGAGCCACCACCTTTGCTGTCCCCTGGTACTAACTCCTCTATGCTCAGTAGGTGCTACCTTGCTCTTTCCTACAGGTCAGGATGTTAAGAAGAAAGGACAAACTCCAAAAATGACCTATTAATCCCACTGCTACTATGCTGCAAAGCAAAACCAAACTAGTGATCATAAGCATGGTCTCCCTCCTCCACCTCAGAGCCCAGATTATATACTCAAAGGATTAATTGAATATAAAACATATACTTGATTCCTGGTAGAAACAGCAACTGCTTTTGCATTTGAGAAACCTCTCACCCCATGAGGAAGGCTTGGTATTATCATATTATCCATTCTCTCTTCTGAATGGCTTTCACTTCCCACTTTGTGTCCTTCATGCAAGTATCAATATGCTTCTTTCTTACTATGAAGAGGATACCATGAACCTGTCATCCTTCAAATTGTTTCTCAGCTCATCTTTTGCTGTGGTGTCTCTCTGAATTAATTAAGTCTAATCATTTAAAGACAGTGAATCCACTATGGTTTGTTTTATTTCCTATATATTTACAAATACGTGGCATAGCCAGTAAGACAAAGACAAATTACTTTCCTAGGTCTTTAAGTAGGATGTGGTAGCTATGGATGACTTTTTCTGCACACCTAAGGGAACAGTCTAGGTATCAAGCAGTTTTGGAAAAAAACCCAAGAAATTCAGTGATCAGAAATCATTAGAAAAGACCACTCTGCCAGATTATGGCATTAGACATCATGCAGTTAATCTTCCCTTGCTTACCTGCTCCCTTAAATCCAAGGTGCTAAAATGCATCAGCAGATAAAATTGCAGATTCATGACTGAGGCACTTTCTCCAGGCAGAGGAGGCCCAGGCCATGCCAGAAGCTATACAGGCCAGGTTTAAGGGAAGGCATCAGATTTGCCCTGAAGATCTTTCCATACAATGCTAGGCTGTAGAATATTATTTTATCCTTGCCACTCAAAAGCCAGAGGGACGTTATGTTTACCTAATGCTATATTTCAAAGCGGAGACATGGCTTGAAGATAATCACATTCAGGACCTACCGTATTACACAAATGTTTGAATAAGAGCAGCATCATGCACTATTAACCCTGAGAAGAAGAACTATTCTGGCAGTACGAGAGCCACTAACCCTTAGGTGCTGCAGTAACATCAACAGCATCAGACTCATCCTGTGGGGAGGCAGCCTTCTGTGATGTCTTATGGCACTCTGGGTGGCATTAAAAATAAATCCATACTGTAGCAATAGTATAGAACACTGGAGTGCTTGTAAGGGACCTGTCTTTATTTTCAGGCCATAGCTGCACAATCTGGGCCAATATAGATGGCACATATAGACATGTGGAAGACTTCATTCTTTCCAGCTGCTCATCATTACCATTTGCTTTAAGTAATTTCAAGGAATACTGTTAGTTGCCTTCTCCAAGTCTCTGTCAGACTTTCTTCCAGACGGAGGGATTCAGGTGGCTTTAGTTGTTCCATTTTTTTCCCAAAGAAATCAAACTTCTTTTCATACGGTTTAATAAGGGCACTGTGTCCCCAAGAGGGACTAATTCTCATTTCCTGGCTCAACACCAGAGGTAGGTAAGTTACAGAAATAATTCTGCAGTCTGTGACTACTGCTGCACACTGGAGCTGGCACTCTTTGGATAAGGTTCAAAAATGAATTGTCCATTTACAAAGGAAGCTCAGCGTAGTCAGGACTGGTTTGTTCCATAAGGAGTACAGGACTCCCACAGTGCTACAACTAAAATAATAGGAAGTGTAACAGGGACTGCTACAGGAATGAGTCGTAGGCGTTCGGAAAACCCAAAGGAGGCACTGGTTTTGTCAGCTGCACAAAGGCAGCTGTCACCTCCTCCCAAAGGCCATTTGGGGAGTGGTTGGCGAGTGATGCATAGACAGCCATCTTGTTTCTAGTCAGACTCAAAAATCCTTGTTTGCCAAGTAAGAAGGAACAAAAAAGTATTGAGCAAAAGATTCAATTTCTCAGTGTCTATGGGGAAATCAACAGACAATGGGAAGCAACATAAAAAACATATACATGAAAGACTGTTATTTAAAACCAGTTGACACAGTCATTTTCAGTGGAATCTGGCTGGCTGTAGCCAGTATTTAATTCAAAAATTCCTCAGGAATGAAGGTCTTTTGCAGGCCAGCTTTATTTGGCTGGGGTTGGGTTTTGCTTTTTCCCACATCCCGCCTGCTGAAGTTAGAGGTTGATGGCAAGGAGCCTGATTGCTCTGCCTCTTCCTGTACCGGACACAGCCAGCCAGCATCACCTCTTTGTTGAATTGTCTGCTAGAACTGCTGTGTGCAACAGAAGCTGGAGTGCGGCAGGGAAGGAGCAGATCATCTGTTCTCCCTTGTGAAAACAGAGCAAAAAATTATCTGAAGGATGACCCATAATGAGTCAAAGAAGTTAAAAAACCCACATACAGTCCAGGATGAGCTTCGTATGGCCCCAAGGCAGTAACAGCTTTCCTGTCTGATACCCCATAAGCCATTAAGGGCTGTAAAAAGAGGCTTTCTCACACAGCAGACAACAGCAGCAACACTTGCTGCTAGCACCAGACAGAAAATTAAAAGGACAATTCCAAAGAACCCTTTTAAAGCACTGACAGAAAAAGCATTAGATAATAGTTTTTTTGCTGCCTGCAACAAGTACCGTTGAACTAGGGACACCCAGAAACTCTGCCTTTAGAAATGAGGGATACAAACGTTAGTCCTGCTCTAATGTTCAGCACCACAGAGCAGGTAGAGAACACAGCAGGCTGGTGTGGCTGAGCTACTCCCATGTAAAGTCCCTTATATGAAAACAGTAAGGTAACCAACCCAAACTCATCCGTAAATCAATGCACCCCACTAGACGTCACCCTCTTGTACACTTCACTCACTCTTATTCTGTCTTCTGGGATGTTCAGCCCAGATCTGCTGAAACCAAGGTATTGTCTCTTGTTGACTCTGGCAGGCGGGGGGGGCAGGGAGCAGCTGATGTAGCAAATCCAGATGTGCTTTTTCTATTCTCTGAAATTGTTCATCAGTAAAACAAGAAGCTCTCTGTTGCCATGGAGACAGTATCTCTGGCACTGATGTACGCAGCGGGCGGCAGCAGCTTCCTGGCTGCAGAGACGCCCAAGGCCTGGTACTTCAGCAAGCTCCTCATTGCTGGTCACACTCTGAAGCAGAGGGTTCAAGCTTGGATGACAGGCAGAGTTCCTCGAGGTGGCCAAGAAAATGAGAAAGTGGTGGTCAGTAGACTCTTGAGATGAAAACATTCACAGAGATTTGAATTATTGTATTTATGGAGGTGATACTAGGAACAGTGGAGAAACTAAGCAAGATCTTTTTAGAGAAGATTTATTTTTTCCCAGGAACACAGTAAAAACTCCATCTTTTGAATCATGTAGAACTTATATCTGGTGTCAGTAAAGGAAATGATCCTCAGTTGGTCCCCAGGAGACACATGAAATGAGATCAATTAAGACTTCTCCAGCTCTAAATACAAGGACTATGCAAAGAGATACTTCATCCTTATTATGTTTGAAAGTGAAAATGAATAGTGTGTGACCCAGCTGAATTTAAATCAGGGCTTGCATTATGTAAAAAGCCAGAGAAGATGATCTGTTCTGTCCTTAAAATCTCTGAAAACATGACTACACGGTTACCAGATCAACTGGGAATTCCTGTTATGAAGGCCAGCCTTAGCAGTGTCCACTTCATGAAGCCTCAGAGGACAGTGAGAATAGCAGGCAATCCATCTGGCCATAAGTACATTGAGTTACACATAAAAAGAAATTTCCTTGAACCAGGGATATGATCTCTAAAACATGAAACATCTACCTCTTTTAAGTGTATTTACCATATTTTACAGCTCCTTTCCCAGGCAGACACTGCTAGCGTTCAAGACTATTTTACAGCCCAGATCTAATAAATGGGCCACTTTCATTCCTGATGTACAATGGTATATCCTAACTGAACTCACGGAAATCACTTGAATTGTAAGTCTTTACTCTGTAAATTGTAAGTCTTTACTCATTACTCTATTTGTTTGGCTCTGAAGTGGGCAGTAGAACAGAGATCTACAAAGTGTACAGAGTAACCCCACTAATAAAGATTAGGTCATGAGATTCCTAGAAGAGTTGTGGGTTGCCCCATGGCATAGATGTGTCCTTCTGAATGTTCTGACAAGAATACTAGGAAAGGTCTGGAGTTCTGCTCACTCTTATCTACATTTTTCTCCCTGAACCAGTTTTGCTTCATTACTGTTCAAGAAACTGAGAACAGTTGCTGATAGGAAAAAGCCCTATTAGTAGAGACACTCTCCTGGAGGTGGTAAGGAACAGACATTAGGCTGCTGTCTAAATCATGCAGCAGTCTAGCTGGCCAGGCCTTATTCCTCTTGACATCTGCTTTCTGAGGTACTGCCATCCATATTAGATTCCGTCAAAAGCCATTTTGCCACCAAGCTGAGTAGCTTCCTGGGACATGTGTCACTGCAGGGGGCCCACCCTGCCCCATCTTTTGCCCTGAAGAGATGACATCCACCCCAACAGCAGAGACTGGAAGGGTTACAATGTCTTTATTCAGAGGAATTCGAGATCATCATCCCCATGGAGACACTCTGCATTTGGCTGGCTAAAATGGAACAAGTCAATAATTTGTCACCGCAGAATAAGCAATGCAGACACTTGTGACACCTGGTCTGAAGCTGTCTGACTCAGAAGAGTGTTCCCATTGGAACTGGACTGGATGACACCTTCTCAGATGAGTACAAGGTAAATTTGTGTTACAGGATAGAGTGTGGTAAGATCAGGGATAGTGAGGAGTGACCCCACAAACAAGTGCAAATTTGGGCACATGTTATTGCCAGAAGACTCATCTGGTTTTTAAAATTGAAATTCCTTTCCTGGCCCTGAAATAATACAGGGTGTTCATTGGTATTCCAATTTTACCAAGTGAATTTTGCTTCCTAAATTTTTCATATCAGAGACTGTTGGGTGCAGCATCCTGCTACTTCAAATGTTGCATAGCACTGCTATGCTCTGTTAAACAACTTCCTTCTTCCTAACCAGAAATAGCAACATTTCAATAGTGAGTGAAGAGATCCTAACATTTAGAGTTTCTAGAGCCTCTAGTTGGGATTGCTGAAATGTATAAACATAAATCTGTTTTGATTTTGCTATGTAGAGAAGAAGTTAATAGGGAGGACTATCCAGTATGGTCAGTTTAACCACTCCACCAGAACCTGCCAGATAAAAGACATTTCTGCCTAGCCACTCTCTCCTCTACCCTTTCTGCTGACCTTTGTATTCACATTACCTGAAAGACACTACTCTGGAGCCTGAAGAAGGTCGGATACTTCACTAGTGCTACTGTAAGCTGTGTTTTAGGCTCTGTGACAGAATATTTAGTTGGCTCAGACCTTCAGCAAGCTGCTCAAGCTGCTGGTGTTCCTCTTTCTTAGGAGTCAGCCCACTGAGCAATAATGGAGACTGAGGGGCCAGTCAGAGTCACTGGCAGGGTGACTGGGAGGGTACTGCTGCTAAAGTATCTGGGATGGTGAATGTGCCCAACAAGCCAGTGAGCTATGTTCCCTCACCAGAGGGCTGATTTAGCTCAGAGGTGGTTCATGAGACATTGGCCTCTCTCCAGCTCGAGCTTTTCCCCTTCTCCCAGCAATAGCGGCATGGGTTAAAAGCAAAAAGACTGAAGAAAGCACAGCCTTGCTTAACCACACACAGGAAATAAAGGAATGTCAACAGCAATTCGGAAAATGAAGGGAGAGGAGGTGAAAAGAAGGAGGGAGATAGGAGAAGAGGGAGGGAAGGAGAGGATGGCAGGGGATCCTTTCGAGCCCTGCTTACAAGGTGCTGGATAATTCATGGCTCTTGTTTACACTGCTCCAGACCACATCACAGACATTCCTGGTTAATGGCTTCCATCTGGAGCAGCCACGTGCTGCCCAGCCTGCCCCTCACCACACTGCCAGCAGAGGAGTGTCTCCCTCCAGACCTTCCCACCCTCCTACCTCTCACGGATTGCTGTCACCGAGAGGATTGGTACATGCTCTCTTTGAGACATTACTGTCAAGTTTCCATGACCCAAGGTAAGGGGGTTGGGATACATATAACTCAGACAGCGGAAAACCCCATTAATGTGGGACTCACAGGATGTGCTGGAAAGGCAATGGAGGGACACCCAGTCATTCTGCATAAACTCAGCCTGAGTCCAGCAGGGATTATTAGCTCTGGCTCAGCATCAGCCCTGCTGGACCTGGGCTGCTTCCCAACAGGACCACTCAAGTGTCTCCACATTGCGCCTCCCAGCACTCTGGGTTTGGGAGGGTTTATTAGCTTAGGCAAAATGCCAGACATGAGCTGCCTTTCTGCATCTATATAGTGCTTGAACTAAGTGAGCTTCACCGTGTTCAGAGCACGGTGGGAAGACACCTGCTTGGCTCTAAAGGAGTCAAAGTCTGGCCAGGTTGGTACTAAGTCAGGTTTAACAGGCCCTGTTAAAAAATTTTCTAGCAGGATTTATGTGAAATCTCTTGTATGTCTTTGCACTGTAGTTCCTCCTGAGCCCACTGGTTCTGCCTGGGACAGGTTTATCGGTTTGGGCTCTACATTTTGCAGAAGTGGTAAACCTGCTCAAAGATCTGAAGCAGTTCCGGAAGCAGCAAGGCCACAGTCACACAGTGCAGCACAAAGCCTCAGTTTCCAAGTCCTGCCAAACCTGGCCTGGCTCAACTTTCTCTGCATCTGCAGAAAAGACTGAAGTGCAGAGGCAGAGCTGTGTGTGGGCTCCAGGACCAGAACAGAGAGGATGCTGAAAGGCAAAGGTGCACAGTGGAACTGGAAAGGTCAGCGACAGTAGCAAGGAGGGACTTTCACAGATCTGGGCGAGCTGCACCCAGAAGATCCATGCCCAGAGGACAGCAAATGGGGCCTGAAAACTGAATTTAGACTCTTATGACATGCAGGAAATTTAGTGAAGTTGGAACAAAACTTAGGCTACCAGAGCAGTTTATTTATTGAATGTCCTACAAGATCATGGGTTAAAGGGAAAGACACTGGGAGATCAGCTCCTCACTCTGCTCTCTTTGTTTTTGTCATGGTGTCTCTCACACTCTTTCTCTCAGCTAAGCAACATGTTCCCAGTATCTGTCAAGTCTCATCTGCTCTAAGCTCCAATGAGAGGCAAAAGAGGAGCTGAGATGGGAATGAAACAGGATCCCAGTCCATGACAAGGCATTGAGACTCCTCACTGTGCCCCATGTGGGTTGCCCTGTCATAAATCATCATTTGTCAAATTCAATAAGCATCCTTAACACAAAAATGATGCTGTCTCCTGAGAGCCTCAAGTGCCTGAAATTCTGCACAGATGTGGAGATACAAAGATGTGAGGGAAGAGGAGAGGAGGGAGGAGGAAGAACAGATTTTACATGGCAGAAAGGGTGTTCTCTATTCTCTGCTCCGTTCCCATCCCCTTGACCCCGACTCCGCTGCCACACATGTGGCATGTACACACATGTGTGTGTACATGCAGCCATGTACACAGTATTGCTGGGAGTGCTGCAGACCCAGCTCCTGGCACATGTTTTGTATCCCCTAAAAAGAGGAAGCAGGGTATGTATGCAACAAGGAAAATCTGTCCACTTTGGGGATCACAAGCCTACCACAAAAAGTTTCCCTCCTATGCAAGGGACATGTGGATGGCAGGAGGCCCCTGGGGAATGGCTTCCTGTTTTGGACAGAACAGGTCATGGGGTACATTTCATTAGAAATCGTGCTGCTGCCATTTCCACTCTCTGCCAGCAACATGAGAACTGCAGTCTCGGCTAGACATCCCATTCCTTATTGTGCAACAACAGGAGGCTGGAGAATAGTTGCTACCTCAGGGGGTTCAGCTGTGAAATCACACTCCTCACTGGAATGCACTGCACTCTGGCCAGAGACAGGGTATTGTAAGAAAAGGCTGGGTGTGTGCTGCTATGTGTGCTGAAGCTAAAAGCAGGCTCCGCACATACAGGTTGCATTGCACTGTACATTACCTATGCCTAAAATGCTACATATAAATAGGGATATATGCAAATACCCACACGAGTCATTTTGTTTCCCTCTGAGGCTGCTTGAGCTGAAGTAGCAGGCAGAGGAGACAGATCAGCATCCTCTGCAGATCAGGCACCCGTGGGGCACAGATCAGGACATGCCACCACAACCAGGTGAAGCTTACCCCAGCTGCTGGAGATGCGTCCTAGCTGGGTTCCTGCTTATGTGGCACTTATCAGCCTGGCTGATTTCTGAGCCAGGGAGGATAAAGAAGGCTCAAACAGCCACACTCTGGGGTTTTTGCAAGTGAAGTTTGGGTACAGTGAGACAGCACAATGGCCCCTGGTTGATGGCAGGCTCACAGGCAGGCTTTGCTGCACAGCTTTCTCTGCACATGCTCATATACACACTCCAATTGTCAATGAATCATTCAGGTCACTGCAGACAAATCTCAAACCACATATCACCATTTATCCTTCTAAGATACGTGTGCTACGGAGCAGCCATTTTAGAAAGAGTGTGAGGCTTTCTGAAACCCATTACAGAGCCTATTTTTAATGCCTCTACTTGCTAAGCCACACAGATACCCTGGTACCACAAACAAATTGCTGAAGTAGCAGAGGGGCAGTATAAAACCACATTAAAATTCCAAGTAAGTATTAAAAATATATTCAGTAGATACACATGCCTTGACTTTCAAGTTAGAGTATTGATCCATTGGAAGGCTAGAAGAAAGAACTTTGTGCTGCACTTATAATTCTCCTCTTCCAGTTATTATAATTATTGGCATTATTGTCTCCATAGTGGCACCTCAAGGACCTATTCAGGATCCTGATGCCATTACAATAGGGACACTGAATTCAAATGAGGAGATGTGTGATGAACAGTCTGATTCAAAACAAAAACAAACTCTACATGACAAAGCAAGCACAGCAAATCCTTGTGAATTGATCTCAGTGTCACTGCAGCCGGATTGCAGCCGGGATGTTAGAGGGGCTCAAGGGTCTCTGTATTGTACCACAGTCCCTTGTGGAACGGGGCTGATGATTTACCAGGCACTAAGTCCATCCTTTAAGCAGCACATACATCACAGATTTGTGCACTTGAACTAGTTTTGGGACTCTTCAACATGTTCACCATTTTACAAAAAAAATTTGCACAAGAAGAAGAGAAGAACAAGGATATTTGACCAGGACCAGCCTTCCGATCCCACTACAGCTCTGACAATGTGCCTGATGCCAGGCGGTCTCCAGCAACCAGCCACTTCACCCGCAGGCAGGTGAAAGGTGCTTGCCTGTGCTGTCACTGCAGGCATGCACAGATGGATGAGGCACCACCCTGTGCACGCACAGATGAGAGTGTGGGTCCTCTGCAGGTGCTCCAGGCATGGAAGATGGTGTGTGCCTGGCTGGGCCACTGGCCTCTGCACACCCCACGTGTCTGATACTCTCACCCCTGCCTTCTGCTCTGGCACCTGCAGCACAGGAGCTGTAGCTGAAGGCAAACACATTTCTGCCCAGGAGAAATGCAAGAGGACTGATTTTAACCTAGAGCACACGAGGAGGAGGACAAGGGAAACGCAGAGGGTCGAATTGATGCAGAATCAGCAAGAAGTCATGGGAATGGGGTAATTGTTGAGGCAGCTATCTATGCTGATCGCATTTCTCCAGCAGCAGTGGGTTAACCTGAGTTAACCCAAGGAAAGCTAGCTTAGGTTTGCCTCTGTGTTCTGCAAACACACTCCACAAATCCAGTTTGGAGAGTACGCCCAGAGAAAATTGCTGAAAGACAGACTACAGTATTACAGAGGTCAGGTTTTTTTCAGACAAGGAAATTATTATCTGAAACTGGAGTCGGGGGGAGGTAATCTTAAAGAAATGAAACAACTCTTTCCCCCACTATAATTCCTTGGAAATAGCATTCCAACAGGATAAAGTTGTCTTTTTTTACACCTGCAGGGAGATATCAGACTCAAAGATTGCTGGTGTCACAGGTCTGAATCTTGACAAACTTCAGTTTTAAGCCAAGTAAATTCTGCTTGGCGAGAGTAGTAAATATTCTTCTTTAGACTACCTTCCAAGGAAAGAAAGCCCATGTGAGTGTGCTGCCTACACACCTCTCTCCTTGTTACCTTTTAAACATTGTGATTAGTTGCAGTTCAATTCACAGAATCCTCAGGCAACTAAATCCCAGGAAAAACTTCCTGCGATAGGTTTCATGAAAATGAGTGGCTGGATCAAGTACTACAACCCAAATTATTGTCTCCACAGAGGGGAAGGGGGGCAGAATCTAACTGAGGTACGCTCTGCGCTCTGGCAGCAGACAGAGCTGCCCAGTCAGCACATAGGCAACTTGTGTATGTGCAGTCTCCTACCCAAATGGAGTGTTGGAAAGATGCAGAGATGACATGGCTACTATACAATTTAGGGAGAAGGGTATGAGTTGACAGGAGATGAAGCATCATTCATTTGCAGAAGATTCTGTCAGTGGCACCTGTTCAAAGCTGCTTGAGGGTCTGCACTGCCAGAGGCAATCTCAGTGAAGACTAATTGCTAAGTTACTGAGTGTCTGTAACTCTGATATTAATGCAGGAGGTGAAAGGAAAATATGTATGTAAATATTTTTCACACTTGGCTTCACAATTAATGAAAAAGTTATGCCATAAACATACTCATACTGTTCATATCCTTTATTTCTCCTAAACCCCTAGGGTACCGACAGCAGAAGTTCACAAACACGAAACAAAGGTCATGATGCTGACAAGGTATCTTTATTGCTCGACAACTCCCCAACCATCCCATGATAGATTAAGGCTCTTATTCCTGCTTAACCCGTAACCTTTGTAGTAGACCCTGAAGGTCAGCCAATGCACGTTTTCCAACCTGGGAATGGGGGCAGGTATGAGAACCACATTCAAAGGTCCCTTCGCTTCCTATCCAATATACAAATCAGTTCACGTAGCCTCAGCAGCACGTCCATACCCACACACACACCACAGACACACAGAACACTTGCACAAACACACTGCAGTGGAGATGAAGCTAATAGTTTACATGCAAACACACGCCCAGGCATGTGTTCCTTCCTGGAGATGCCCCCTCCCCCTCATGCTTTACACATTATATAAGAATTTTATTCTGTAGTATGCTCTGAGGAAGGTGGCATTTTGCCAGATATCAAAATGGCCTCATTTATCACCTAAATCCCCTATGAAAGCTAGGGAATAAGGTTTGTAAAACAGCCCAGATTAATGAGGCTGCATCTACATCTTAATAGCTTTTGTGTGTGCACAGTACTTCAGTCTACGTTTGTGAGCAGTGTGTATTTCTGTGGTTTATGGACTCTCCTTCTTCTTACCTGGTACCTCTACGTGTGCTGACATTTCTCTCCAATGCTCTGTGTGTGCACTGCCTGTGTCCAGCACATAAAATCTCCTTCCATGTCAGTAGCTGGTTATGCCACATGCAGGTGGAATTCTCCCTGTGAGCACCTCCCAACTTGCAAATGTGATCTGTGTAGGAAACTTATTTATGCTTGGGCTTTGATATCCGTTGCTATACTTTGGTGCATGTTAAACTCACCACTTCAATGCCAGCTCCTTAGGCAACAGAGGCCTATATATCTTCCCTGCGTTGGGGGAATTTCATTTTGCTGCTATATATAAGAATTCTGGTGAAGTAATTAACAGAAGCCTCCAGAGGCTTGGTTATGAAAACAAGGCTCCATGTGCTAGCTTCAGAGGAACCTTGTACTCCCTGCAAATTCCTCCAGGCAAGGAAGATATTGCAGATGCAAAGGGAACATAACCCAGGGCAGGAAACAGCAAGCACTGATGAGGTCCGTTTCTCAGCCCTCAAAAACAGCTTTAGCAGAAAGCTGAAAAATGCAGTAAATTGAAAAAGGAGGTTCCAGATGGGATCACAGAAGAAAAGGGCATCAGTTGCATTGACAGTGAAGATTAATTTTTAAATTACATACCAAAAAACTCTTCCAAGAGCATTTGACCTGTGTCAGTCTAATGGCTCAGTTCATCCCTTATGTGAGACAGAGAGAATACGTACTTGGAAATCCCCCTTACAGAGCTTACCCTACGGCTCTTTTTTAGCTCCTTCTCTCTTGATTTTTTTCATCCTTTCCTTATTCATTTTTCCTTGCCTGTCTCTGATGAGGAACTACTGCTGCTCCTTTCCCCCCACCTCCCTCCCCCTGTCTGCTGTCAGCCATTTCACTTGGCTTTTTCTGCCCTTGCATTCACCAGAGCTGAATTCAGTGACAGCCCTTTGGCAATTTCCCTTTGCTGGTGACTCAGGTAATTGGATCTGGTGCCTTGGGGAGCTGCCAGGCATGATGTCACAGCTCCGAAGAAAAAAATACCCTATGTAATTGCTTGATACACTAGCTAATGTCTCATCCCCGTGGAGGGAGGGACTCTGAGTTTGGGGGTTGCCGAGATTTCAGAGACTCTGCGGACAAGGTGAATAAAGAATTGGCTTTACTTTTTGTTTACACAAGCTTTTGTTTACTGTGTGCTCATTAACTGTCTCCTGAACAGGGAATCTGAATGTTCATAACAAATTCCACAGTCCTTTTATGAAAAGGGAAGGATTGTGAACATTTCATTAAACAAAAGAAAATGGGAATGAAACATGAATGAACAGCTCTACACACAGCGGTGCAACCCTGCATCAGGGTTTATTCTGCCTTTTAATAACATTTGCCTACATGCATTTGAATGCACTTGAATCCTTTATTTCTTCCAAAACTGCAGGAAGACATCCTTCTTTTCCTAGCTGCAAGGAATGGATCTGTAGGACATGCTAGAGATCAGTAGGGGTCAGAGTTAGTCTCAGGGTAGACAGGAGAATGTATCTGAAATCCATTAAGTGAAGCAGCAAGATGAGAATGAGCTAATGAGTGACTCTTGCTAACACACTAATAAAATGGAACTGAAAGTTTCAGCTCTTCCCTGAACTGCCCCATCTTGTTTGGAAAAGAAACTCCTGGGAGTTTAGTATTCAGAAGGAGCTGACTGTTCCAAGTTCTGCTTTTCCGATGTTTTATGTTGATCTTCCTTCTTTTGTAGACTTAAGGAGTCCAGCCAGCAAGGATCTGGCAGAGTGAGATGCTTGGGCCTCAACTCTCTTCCCACAGTTCATCTGCAATGCTGAATCCATTGCTAGAGGTATCAATTGCTTTGCCAAGAGGAGGAGATGGGAGTATGAGAATTCAGAAAGGAAATCTCCGATTGTCTTCACTGTAGGGAATATTTTCCCCAAGCAAAATAGGACCTGGATTTAACAAGGTGCTTGCAAATGCCTCAAAAGACCTTATGAGAAAATTGAAACCTTGTGTTAGACACGACCTGCTCTGGAACTCCAAAGTGAACAGACAGATTTGCTGCAGGAGTGTTTTTGTCGTCTCCACTACTGCAGCTGGAGCGATGCTGAATAACCTGGAAAACTTAGCAAGTCCTGAGAACAATCAATCATTTTTTGATAGGTCACATTCTCCAGCTAGAAAAGATTCGTCCAGACTTTCCACCATGCTCTGGCCAACTCAGCAGACTATAATTACTATTCCACTGGGCTGGTTCTCATACAAGCACAAATATTGTATTTCTTAGTTCTCTGTCATAGTTGTTTGTTCAGGCAGGTCACCAAATTTGGGTTAGGTCTCCTGCCATGTTCTCCAACACCCCTGTATTTCTAATCCTGCCAGTTCAGGTCATCCCATGGACTCCTGTGGTTTTGATGGAGGGATAAAATTTCCAAACTTTGCTGCCTTAGTCCAGCCCTCACAAAATGACTCACTAGTTTAGTTTCCTCTTTAAATGTTAGACCTGTGCAGTATTGTGGCTGTTCTAGGTGACTTGGAAACTATTTTGACAGAATTTGGAATAAAGGCAAGAAGGTTTCAGTTCCTATTTTTCCAGACTCTTACCTCCTCACATTGCCTTCTGATGGCATGTTGGTATATGGGGATCTAAACGGTGTCACAGCTGCAGAAACCTTTCATGCAGATGGTACCACGCCACTTCTGGAAAAAGTGTTAGAGCTCTTGCCAGGGAGAAGAGGCCACACCTACCTAGCATCTCTTTAGGATCTCAGATATCCACGATATTTCTAGCTGGTTTGTCCCAGTGACACCACTCAGCCCTTGGCAGCACAGCTGATATCAGCAGGATACAGTTCAGCTGCGTAGCAGGACAGTTAGATAGAAGCCTCTTCAACTGTTGAGGAACTTGCATGGACTTTGAATGATTTTTAAAACAGTGAAAAAGGGTGAGGAGAATGCAACATTTCATCACATTTAGAGGGATTTAAGCACTAAGTAGAGAAGCAAGTTGCTCCAGAGAAGCCATTTACTCAGGGTCTAAGACTCCCTCTGTCCTTCCAGGGATAAGCCTTCCTCAAGGCTGTACAGGGATCTTCACTCATATTTCCAGGACTACACATACAACTTTCTCTGGTACTGCTTCCAAAAAAAAAAAAAAACCCAAAACACAAGCACCAAGCCTGTATGATCTGAGACACAAAACAAAAATCCACACCATTTTATCCTCTCAGATTTCCTCCTCGGATCACCTGAGATGTTAAGACTACTTATTCAGAGATATTCATTGCTTCTGATTTCTCCACTTGAAATCCCCAGTCAACCAACAGAAGTTGTGTATGGATATAAGGACTTGGAAGTAACAAGTGACCTATGAATAATCCATACATTTATCAGTGTATAAAACACTGCCATATCATGACAAGGCAGCAGCATGAACACCTTATTTGGGAGCTGGTGTGAGCATGGACAAAGATAACATTAGCAGGAGAGCACACAAGCTCTTCCCAATGGGAGGAGTGGATTCAAAGGCTGCCTGACCAACTGCCCTCAAAAATATTTTAGGAGACTCCAGCCTGCCAGTTTGAAGAGAGGGTGAAATACTGGAGGGGGCACCAAGATCAAATCAACAGATATAGCCAAAAATGAGCAAGGTGACTACACACTCAGCCCTAGGGCAGAGAACAATTACAGCAGCCGACTGCCTCAGCAAGCCTAGAGATCAAAGAACAAAGCATTATTAATTACTGCTATTATAATCATAGTCCATAGTGCCCAGTAGTCCTGGTCATGGACCAGTACCCCACTGTGTTAGCCAGTATACAAACAAAGAATGGGCCCTGCCCAAGGAATGCCAAGTTTAAATATTAAATGTGAAGTGGCTACAATGAGAATGGAAGGGACAAAGAAGTGATAGTGCCACAGCAACTCCTGGCTACCACCAAGGCAGCCTCTCAATTACCTGGAAACAAGAAGGTTGCTTAAAGGTCTTTACAATGCACTCTGGTTCTTATAGTTCAAGGAGATGGTTTATACAGGTGCTAGAAACCCATGGTTTGTGTCTTGAAACAGCAGCGGAAGGCATGTTTCAGTTATTCAGAATAAGGAGGGGAGGATGAATCTCCACCTGGAAAAAAGCTGAGTGAACTCTGGACACTGCAGGTGTTCCAGCACATGTTCCCTGTTTCAACACTGCCCATGAGGCAGACACCACAGTCAATGTCTCCTTAAAGACCAGGGGAATTGCACTACCTGTTCTCAGTGTAGTTCCCATGGTTCCCAACTTCCAAAAGCCACATCACACCTGGCACTTTGTCTTCTCAAAGGAGGCAGACTGAAAAGACCGTTTATCCTTAGGTGGTCCAGGACTGGTCTGAGGCATGGCTGAATCTGACAAGTGATTCTTGTGAAAGAGGATACCAGACACTTCTTGCTGACACTGCAGGGATCAGATGTGTGATATACCCCTGAACCAGAACAATTACTCCCAAGTCACTTCTCTGTCTTCCATCAAGGACAACATTAATTTTATTTTTTAAATAAAAACAGAATCCATGTTCTTCCAAATGTTTCTAGTCAATGTTATGACTAAAAAATGGTGGTATTTTTTATCTTCTTCTAGTATATCCCCATAACGCCTTCACAATGTTTTAGACACCAGTTGATGTAATCTCCCCATCTGTAATCTCACCTGATCAGGGTCTGTGGGAACCATTTTAGGCTTAGCTGTCTCAATTCTTGATAACTGGAG
Source organism: Pitta sordida (assembly GCA_013390025.1). Taxonomy (NCBI): domain Eukaryota; kingdom Metazoa; phylum Chordata; class Aves; order Passeriformes; family Pittidae; genus Pitta; species Pitta sordida. The sequence goes on from WEKX01015544.1 coordinate 29,613, forward strand.
TAAAAGGATCAGTTTGGATTCGGCCCTGAAGAAGCCTCATCTTCCTAGCCAGCTGCATGGATGTTTTTGGATGAGTGCTATTAAATCGAGGTACACAGCAGCCTTGAGACATTGTATGAAAGTAAATAGTGACATGGTCTAGCTGGGGGGTGTAGGGCTGATGGTCCTGTGAGTCTCTCCTGGCTCGGAGTGGACTGTGAGCCTGTGAGGGATCTAGGTCTATGTTTACTACTCTAGGGTGTGCGTTTGGTCTCTGTACGGGTGTTAGATGGTGAGTTGGACTAGATGATCCTTGTGGGTCCCTTCCAACTCCTAGTATTCTGTGATTCTGTGATTCTGTAAATAATGCAGGCTATGAAAATGAGAGCAGAGATTGTTTGGAGAAGCTTCTCAGGAAAGATCATTGTCTATTGGTTACAGAGAGATAAGCACTGAGGCAGCCTGGCTCTCTCAGGGATTGTGGAATGTCAAGACAGGACCTTGCTGGGCAGACGTTACAGCATCTAGTAAGAGGTCTTACCAGAGATGTGAGAGATGTGAGACACCCTGAATAAACACAGACTTTCTAAAACCTATCTGATTTATTGAGCCTTTTTCCATCACCGATACCGTCTGTCCACAGTAAGGGTCCATTACCCCTGTGCCACCAGTGAAAGGAATGGTGCCTCATACATGGAATGACTAACTCAGAACCACACAGCCAGTCAGTGGTGACACTGGAATTTGAAATCAGAAAAGACATGTCTGTCCACACTGAGTCTTCCAGCTCTAGGCAGAATTCTCCCACTCCCATGCCTTATAACCACATCTGTGAAAATGTCCTGCTTAAAGCTTCCTTTTAATCTTTCTTCTCCACATTCTTATTTGGTAATGGTCATGCTCACATTTTGCTCATTTTCCCAGTGCTCTCATAACCTCCTCAGATGGAATTTTTTTTCCCCTTTAGAAAGGGATTCCAGCCACTTCCTGGAAATCTCTGTATTTTATGTATCTCTAGATTATAGATAGTTGGATACAGCCTATTCCTCGGTATCTGAACATCTCATAATCTGGTTTTGATTTTTTTTAAGAGCAATCTATGGAATCTCAATTTATTTTGTTACCATTCTTTACACTGGAATTTTTTCTTTATACTGGAATAATATTCACTTCTCTCCTTCAACCTCCTGATGGCACCTTTGGTAACAATGTAGGAACTGCACATTGGCCTATGCTGTGCAATGTGTCTGAAGTCCTTCTTTGTATTAACAGTCCCAAATGAAGGGCCATATAATCTCCTTCCTTCAGTTAAAGACTGTGGATACTGTTCCTAAGCGATCAATTGCCTTGTCTGGACACCAAAATATCTCAGTAGAGGTATGCAATTAACACATATCAGTGTATTTGTGTTAGTTTATGGGATAAAAATAAGAAGCCAGATGTTTACCTATTTAGAGCTCACATGTTCTGGTCAGATGAGTAAAAATGATCATGCATGCCTGGGAACAAGGCTATTAAAAGGAGGAATGAGGAAATCTGTGAGGCTGGCAAGTACATATCCCAAATGGCCAGTTACCCTGAATATGAACTAACTGCTCACTTCATGCACTTCACAGAGAAACAAAACAGCACACCAAAGGGCATTTCATCCTCCAGCATTTCATCTCACCTACTCAGAATTACACCCTACAAAGAGGCAAACTGTCTCTTGGCAGATTATGGAAGACACCGAAGTGACTAATTTACACGAGGACCAAAGGTTTAGAAAGCTAATGTTAGGTGATGCCACCCTGAATCTTTCATTTTGATTTCTGTTCAATAAGCTTCAGAATACCAAGACAATTTTAGCACACTGGAGAATACAATCTGACGTGTGCAGATATTTACAAAGCTAAACAGCATGGCTGTTGGGTTCTGGACTGCTTAGCCTGACATTATCTCTGTGAAACTGGGAAATAGTCAGTGAAGTATAAAAAGACAGTGACACGACTGATACCAAACAAAATGACAGCATGGAATATGTATCGTCCCACTAAAACCATCAATTTTAGTTTTGATGTCTTTACAAATTTGGGTGATAAAGTAACTGGTACTGATACAGGTTTCTGTAAGACAGCTGCCTTTGTCTTCTTTTGGCATTTGATAAAAAAATTATCACTACACAAATCAACGTTGCACTGACTAAACAAATTCAATTCCCACTCAACTCATGTATCACAAGAAAGTAATTGTAAATGGAGGATTAACATTATATGTGAGTTATTCTACTGAGCATCCAAGAAATCTGTTTTGAGTCCAAAACTACTCAATATTTTCATTAATTAACTACAAGAAAAATAGAGATTTCATTTATGTGACAGAAAAATTGGCAGAGAAATAAACAATGATGGGACATGGTAGTTACAAAGATCCACCTGGAGATGTCTGTAAGGTGGATTTACCTAAACAACATATTTGATAATAGTCAAGTGCAAAGTCATATAACTAGCATAAGAATGTCTGAAACAGGACAAAGACCAAAGACACACATCTGAAGAAATGATGCTAATCAGCTAGAAAGGGTTCTGAAGTAAGATACAGAAATAATATGGGTGCCATAAAACACATCCATCTATGGCAGACTGGGATGGTTAATCTGTTTATTTAAGATAGTTTATTTACAGTCTCTATGGATATATAGGAGAGGCTTATGACTGTACTTTTTTAAGACTGTTTTTTTTTAAGAAAAAAGGCATATCAATACCTGGTTATTTGAATCGGACACAAGGCAAATTTAAATAAACACATCAAATAAAAGTTCAACTCTATGGTCAATTATCTTGTCTAGGATGCAGGAGAAATTCTATTCTTGGAGTTCCTTAACTCAAAAGAGATCTTAAAAATATGCTCCCACCCAGCCCTGGATCATCCCTTACATGACTAATCCAGAAGCACATGTTGAGGATCTATGGTTTGTGGTACATCCAGCACAAAATGACCTGTTCTTCAGCTAATCACTTGTGGAACAAGCAGTTAGTGTTAAAGGACATGTGGGAGACAAGTGGGACCTTCAGGCCACCAGTTCACTAAGTTCAACAAGGATTCAGAATAGAAGGGTACTGAACTCAGGAGAACACAACCCTGACAGAGAAGAGACTGATTCCCTCTCCTTCCTTGAACTTCACTGCACAACCTCTCTCTAGCCTGATTAAACCTTGCCTATCCTGAACCACTGTCACAACACAACTACCACAGATGTGATGGAGGTACAAGCACAGCAACAGCCAGTTCACTCCCTTACACACACAGACTTACCAGAGTAGGCAATCATGCTCATCAGTAAGGTCATTCAGCACAATCCTGCATTCAGTAGTGAGAAAGAAATTTTACAAAGTAATTTTTTTTTAATCTTTCCTAGGAGCCTCTGGAGCAAGTGAATAATGACCTTCATCTTAGGGCAGGCCCTGCATACTTGTGATTGTGCGCAATTTGCATGGGGAAGAAGGTGGCATAACTGCAAAGCCTCTGACTTGTGGCTTTTCCACAGCCAGGACTTGTGCCCCTATTCACTGGGAGGATGACATTGTGACAGCTGCAGCCATGGGGTCACAGGGAAGCTATCAAGGAGGGAAAATAATAAAAATGGAAATGCATCAAACATTTGAAAGTAGCACTGAGGGGATGGCAGAATACATGTATATGTGTATATACGTGTATACACATTTATAATTATCTTCTCTGAATACCTGACAAATGTGTAACGTGAAAGGAGTGAAAACATGCAGGGTTTTCTTCTGCTCCTTTTGTGTTTTATAGAACCCATGTATGACAGTTGTGACTGCTGATTTGAAATTACCTCAAGTCAGACGCCACACAGCCTTTAAATTAATCACTCTTTGTATCATTCTGATTCTGGGACTTGGTATGGGCTGGGGGATTTTTTCAGCTGTTATTGCTGTTGCTGTCACAAGCTTCAGCACACATATTTCAGTTTAGTCTCCACTTTCTATGGGACATGACACTCAAAATGTTAAGTGTGTGGCTACAGGTTTTGCCAACAAGAACATGGGACACACATCAAGGCAAGAATGTATTTCATCCCTCAGACTGTCTGCAGCAGAAAACTTGATAGCTGCTGGTTCAGGTGTACTGAATCCCTTTCAGAATCACAGAATCACAGGATATTATGAGTTGGAAGGGACCCACAAGGATCATCTAGTCCAACTCACCATCTAACACCCGTACAGAGACCGAGAGCACATCCCAGAGCATAACACCAACCTAGATCCCTCACAGTCTAGCAGGCCACTCTGAGCCGGAAGGGGCCCAGGGTCATCCAGCCCTACACCCCCCAGCTAGACCATGTCACTAAGCTCCTCGTCCAGTCTTCTCTTAAACACCTCCAGGGATGGCGACTCCACCACCTCCCTGGGCAGCCCATTCCAATATGCAATTACTCTCTCTGTGAAAAACCGCTTCCTAACGTTAAGATTAAACCTCCCCTGGCGTAGCTTGAGGCCGTGCCCTCTCGTTCTGGTGTCGTCAGCCTGGAAGAAGAGGTCTACACCCATCTGGCTGCAACCTCCCCGCAGGTAGTTGTAAACAGCAATGAGGTCCCCTCTGAGCCTCCTCTTCTCCAGACTGAACAGTCCCAGTTCCTGTAGTCGCTCCTCATAGGGCCTGCCCTCCAGTCCCTTCACCATCCTCGTTGCCCTTCTCTGGACCCTCTCAAGCAGCTCAACATCCCTCTTAAACTGGGGAGCCCAGAACTGCACACAGTACTCAAGATGAGGTCTGACCAGCGCTGTGTACAGGGGAAGGACAACCTCCCTGGACCGACTGACCACACTGTTCCTGATGCAGGCCAGGATGCCATTGGCCTTCTTAGCCACCTGGGCACACTGCTGGCTCATATTGAGTTTCCTATCAATCAGTACACCTAAGTCTCTCTCCACTTCACTAGTCACGAGCCACTCCTCCCCCTTTACCCATGAAAACTTTCTTGACCCATCTTCCCTTCAGTTGCTCAAACTCCTGTTTTATGCTTTTGCTATACAAAAAGATAAGATTAAAAGCAAGTGCCCTAGACAAAAACATATTCCTTCTTACAAATATATTTGCATACCAAATCAGTTCACAATTAATTAAATGCAATTTATTAAACATTTTCTTGGACTAGAGTTGGAAAAGCAAAGTTTAAGGCATAAAGCTCACCACAGTGGCTGCAGAGAAGTGGGCAGTTCAGGAATTTGAAACCCTCTGCAGGCTCTGTGCTGGCCCACAAACATAAAAAAGTGTAAACTACCCTCTGGTCAAACCAGGAGAGGAGCTATATCAATTCAAGAGACAAATTAAGAACCTCAGCATAACCCATTCACATATCCCTACTCTGAGGTTATAAGTAAAGTTATAGAGAGCTATTGAAAAGAAATCAGCCTAAAGAACTGAAATTTAATAAAAATATCAATCAGAAAATTCTCATTTAAGTCAAATAGTCAATGTAGGACCATAAGGGCTCTTAGAGATCACTCTTGTTCTAAGGCCGTATATCTTAAGCAGTGCTCGCAGAGCTCTGTTTCATCTAAACGGACACAAAGAAAGGGATGCCACTTGCCTTTACTGAATATGGGTTTAGCCATTTCTTCATTTACCAGAAACTTACAAACTGTCTTTAACTAGGACAAGCACAGACCTGTACAGAGGCTCCTTCTAAAATGTTAGCCACCTTTTTGACAGCAAGCAACTTCCTGAGAACTCTTCCTTCAAAATGTATCTCCACAAATTGTGCTCCTATTTCACGATGACTTAATTTACTTCACATTTTTGTCATGCTTAGAAGGTGGTTAGATGAGGTTAGACTGAAATCCTTCCTGAAATCTAGACATAAATACCTATTGTTTTGCCATTCAGTGTTGGGCAGCTACATTTTCAAAAAGGGATTTAGATTGCTTTGACATTACATTTTCTTAGCAAATTAAGCCAAGTTGTTCTAGATTACCTTGATATCCTTTAGGTGCTTATGAATTGATTAGTTGATAATTTATTCCAGTGCTCTTTCGGGCATTGAAGACAGCTGACTTGCTTACGATGTCAAAGTCTGCTTTTACCCTTTTTTAAGGTAAGTGCTTCCCTGCCCCTTATTAATTCTCTTTAACCTCTCCATACAAATATTAATGCTGAGCAAGTGATTAAGTACTCTGCTCAACAGTGATGCTGTGATCAACCAATACCTCATCTCCACTGTGAGGCATCCTGGGTTAACACATTCCTAACTTGAAACCTTGTTTTGCTTGTATTGCTCAACCCTGTGAGTTGCTATGTCTTCAGAAACATATTTTGCTGATTTATTTCAGAAAAACAGTCAAAGTTTAGTTTCAAATTTCTCTCCAAATGTAGTACAATATGGTCTGTAAAACTAGACCCTGCTAGCATTAAAATTCACCAAAGGATTTTGTAATGGCATCCTTTCCGGGGAATGGGGATGCACCCTGGTTTTGCAAGTTAAATGCTTTATACTAGAGGGAAAGAAGTTTTAGGTGGATTGTAATATAGTACAACAAAACCAGAAACAGATGGTCCTACCTTAGATGAAATAAAACCCGCTAATAGTTTATGCAAAGAAAATCTGGAAAAGTATTTTGTCTCTTGGTAAGGCCGATGAGCTACAAATAGCACTGTCAGGCTTGTTCTGTGTCAGAAGAAAGCTGGACAATGTAGCAGCCACTGAGCTACTGTTAAATTAAATGTTTGTGGTGTAAAAGGATGGTAGATAGGTGTTTTGTTTAGATTTTTATGTTTTAATTGTAATCAATAATGTGTTCTAGTATCATGAACCAAATAATTATTAACTACACTTTTAAAAACCTTTAAGACACCAACACTGAAGCAGTGCCATGACACTTCTATGAATTAAAGTCCTATTACATTCCTACTGAGTTTCTTGGACTAAAGGTTTGTGGACCTTCAAAAGCATGCACATGGGAGTGGAGATCTCTTTTGCCCTGAGAGACCCCTCACATTGACATTAGTATAATCTCACAGTGGCTATGAGATTGTCCAGTATCGATAGATATTGGAGTTGTTTAGTATTGGTACATGAAGAGTTGTGGCATGACCTTGGGAAGTGTATGTTACTACAGTGCACTGGAGAAAAAGTAACTTTAAAGCTGCAGGACCAAAATACCAGAAAGGCTAAAACTTACATGCCATAAAAGGCTTGTGATTTGGGGTGCAATGCCACATGTATCCCTGCTACCATCAAGTTAAATGTTCTTGTGAATGACATTAGAAAACAGCTGGGAACTCTCTGGCACAGGATTTACTTTGTTTATATATTGGACTGAAAGTCTGCACAGAGCTAGACTGGCCTAAGCTATATAAGCAGGGATATCACCTATATGAGTAGGTTTGTACTGCATGGAATTCCTTTCTCCATATGCTCACAACCTCTCCCTCTAGAATATCTTCGAGCAGAACAATGCATGGCATCCCCTGGGGCTGATTTTCTTTCCCACGTCTCAGGAAAGGTAAAATCTTTTTCTTCATTAGAACTGATTTAGTTGTACTTTTCAAGCTGCTCTTTCCTCACTCCCTCTCTCTCACTGTTTCAGCTCTTTTCAGTCATGCTTTCTTTTAACTCTTTTTTTCCTTTCACCTTCTTGTCTTCACTATTTTCAGATCTGTCTTCAGTAAAGCCAGAGAAAGGAGATTTAGATCTTCAAGCAGAGTGGTCTGTAAAGCCATGACCCTGCTTACAGAATGCCTTGTCTTTCATTATCCTGGAGTTCAGAAGAACAGTGCTATCAACATGCAATGAAAGAGGCTTTTCTAATATATCCTTGGATAGTCTCACAGGCAGCCAGAAAAATAAATACAAAGACCTAGAATTGATGTAGAAAGTATTGGAGGAAGGCTGAGGCCTTCTGGGGTTCTTCACATGACTTCTTTGAAGGCAGAGGAAGCAGCTATCCCTGTCCACCTCATGCCAACAAACACTCTTACAAGCAGAAAGGATCCATTTCAAAGGCTCCCTAAATATCACTAGTGGCTGGAGTAAGAAAGTTTTGCAGAGGCCAGCTGTAGCTAGCACTGCAGGCAGGCCCAGGAGAATGAATACAGACCTGTCAGCACTCTCCATGCCACAACCAAACCTGAACTTCTGCTGAGAACTGTCTGAGATTTCAGTGATGAACAGGAGCACAGAAGCAACTCTTCATTGGCCACTCTGCTATCTTTTTTGAATATGGGAGGTTCAACACTAATTAGCAGCTTGGAAGATCTGATTCCTCCAGAGATGATTTTAGTAGGATTGGCTAAACAACAATTTGGCTCAGAATGGAGTGGAGCTTGTCCTCTTCTCCAAAGCCACTCTTAAGATTTCCTGTCATCTGCAGCCTAAGCTGCTCCCAGGTGTCCTTTACCATCCATCCCAGCCATAGGAGACACATGCCTCAAATACAAGTGGTGGCTGATGCTTTACAACAGATTTAAAGGGTCTTGTGATACCAAAATGCACTAAATTGGGGAATGGGGAATGTTGTGCAAGATCTTTAATTCAGGGTATACTTTCTTCATTGTGTTGTTGATGGTGAGGTTCTGCAAGCAATACCCAACAGGGCTCCCTGCACTATGAAGCGCCAAGTCACTCTAGGGGTATAAAACCACTCCTGCTTAACAAAAAAGCATGGTTCAGTTGTTGTAACTGCAGAATTTTTTAAGCACAGTATGCCTGTAACTGCATGAAGTAGGATGTACCTCACCATACAAGTCTTTCACCACCCATGCAGGCACACAGTCAAAGCACCATAGTGCCTTAGTACGAGCCAAATACAGCTTCCAAGTCAGTACTTAGAAACTTTATGTGTGTGTGTAGTGCTTTTTTCCCCTCTGTCTTCAACAATACCTAAAACACTGTATAAACTAGGAAAATTGTATCTGATCCCACTCAAACTGTCCCTTTACAGTCAGTACAGAGCGGCTTCTTCCAGTCCCCAAGAACTTTTTTGCCTAGCACCTTTGCTGTGTTCCTCAGGCTTTTCTTACATTTGGTGTGATGGAGATTGCCCACATGCACTTTGGGCACTTTAGACTTTACTTGTTTCTCTATTGGTATGTATACAACTTTTTTACCAGCTTTTTCCAAACACTTAACATGTCTGCATTTGTCTACACCTACATTTGTCTACATAAACAGATTTCATCTGCTGAGAGACTATTTCTGTGTTGATTTGGCCAGAAGTGAATTTAAATGTGCTACTGACCTTATGCAGTAGTTAAGTTGTATGTGAAAACCACCTCCTGCTATGCAGGCCAAAACCAATTAATTGCCTGCTGGGCCTCCCTTGTCTTTCTCTGCTCATTGCTTAATTCTTTTATTATTAGACTGTGAACACTTCAGGGCAGAGAGCCTTTTTTTAGTATTATGGTATACAGTGATCTTGGACCACAGGTAGGACTTTGAGGTGCTACTGGAAAAAAGTGGCCACAAGACTCAAGTGCTCTGTAACCTCTTTTGGCAATTTATAAATTCTGAGTTTGTCACCTCAACAAACACTCAGTAAAGAGAAGATGGGAGACTGACTGGGCTCTGGAATCATTAGTTTTCTTATTAAATGTTAGTGTGATTATTTATTCCTTTGAAATTAGTGATGTGTCTAATGTCAAAGAGAGAACACAGGTTCCATACCCTTAGGGTCTAACAACCTAGACCTGAGCTGAGAGATCTGAAAGCCTGAGTACATTTACTTTTTCAAGTGTCAAATGTAGAGCAGGAAACAAGGGTAACTGCAGTATCTGATGGAGCTAAGTGCCTTAGGCAGATAAAAGGCAGGAGAATAAAAATATTAAAAAATATTAAACCGGGAGAAGGAAAATGTAGGATGCACACAAAGAAGTATTCCCTTCCTGTGCAATGTGTTGAACTGCAGAATATTCTGAAACATGACAAGGCTTAATGAGAAATGTCATCAGTTTCAGTTCTGGGCCTCACTTCACATGCCTGAATTGAATTGAACATATTTATTTACTGTATGAAGGGAATGACCCAACACTTACCCCGCAAGGAATGCACTGCAGAGATTTTAAGCATGTTCCTACCTCTAAATGCAAGGGACAAACATGGTGAAACATGACAGAACAAACAGAAAGAAATCTGTACACAACCACTGCCCAGACGGTTTGATTTTTGAAATGCCTCCATGACAGGAGGGGCTCCCTGGGAGCAAGGTAGCTCTAGGCCTGCCGCGTGTGCAGCTGTCCCGCACAGCCACCGAGCCTGGCTGCTCACGGCCACCAGGCTGTGTTCTCGCTCCGAGCTGGCCCCAGCTGCTGTTCCTTGCTCCTTTGACGTGTATGTGTGTGTTACATGACTATAGAAGGAGCAATCAGTCAGCTCCCAGGAATCTTAGCAACAGCCGCGTCCCCAGAAAAGGCTCGTAGCAGCTGGAGCAGTGATGACTCAGCAGCATGGTCTCTCTGGCCTCTTGCTGATCCCTGGCAAGGACTGCAGTCCGAGTTCTGGCTCCCTTGTTTGGGTCAGTGCTTTCTTGCTGGCACCAGTAGGTGAATTCCTGGATCCTGCTGGCCTTGTCATTCGAAAGCAACCAAAAATGAGCTGATAGATGCAGACAAAAGTTTTTTGTTCTCCTTTTAACAACAAATTAAAAAATAAGTATTTTTTAAAATATATTTAAACCCCTCCAAACAACAGAAGAAAACTGAACACAGCCTGCAGAATCCTGTTAGCACACTGTAACAGGAGATAAATGGCATAGTTGGTCTGTAGCTGATGTGTGGGGGAAGATGGCCACATGCCAGGAGGCCCAACGTCGCTGTGCTCCCTTGGGGAATGAAACAGACTGGTGGACTGGGGCTGGGCTGGTGACTATACAAAACATCACTAGAAGGTCTGTTTATTTTCTATAGCGAGGGTTTGGGACTGTGATATTGAGTAACTCTGTCGACATTTCACCTAGATTAAGTCACTAGTGCAATGAATCTGTTTGGCCTTGAGTTGTTTTCAGCTCCGAGGATATGTTTATATCACAGACTCCCTCCACCCTCCTGCAGTAATTCCACAGACGACCCAGAAGAGAGATTGGGATTAAGGAGTCATGGGTCAGGATCGCAGCGTGTCTGCACAGCGGGAGGAACCTTGTGCCTGCTCGGGCATGGGTGGGCAGAGGGTCTGCAGGGCCCCTCAGAGGCTGAGGGGGGAGAGAGAGGGAAAGGAAGGGCCGGAGCAGGGGTGGGGGGCTCCATGTTAGTCCTGGCACAGGTTGGTCCTGTTGCTCCTGTCCTGGCACAGGACATGCTGGTTCTGTGCCAGGCTCCAGCAAGCTCCGGTTAGTCCCTCCCTTTCACGAACACTAAAAATTCATCCTGAAACAAACACATCCATGTGTATGCGTGTGTGTAACAATCTGCCTTCTCAGCAGTGCCGCCACCAACCCGACACCGCCGGCCTCATTACTGCGAGCAGGAAATGAGTGAAACACAAATGGCTGGGGAGGAGGCAGGAGGGGCCGCCCCATTCCCGACCATGGGGGCTGCTGGGAGCTGCCGCGCCTTGATGCAGATGTCGGAGACCTCAAATGTCTGCCGGAAATTACAGCTCATGTCGGGCGGGGAGACGTGCGCTTCCCCGGCTGGGGAGCCCAGCGGGAGCCCCTCTCCCCCGCGCCGCCCTCCCCGCATTGGGGCCGGCAGCCTCGGTCCTCGCCAAACCCAGCTCGTAAATCAGCTCGGCAGGAGAAAAATACACGTAGGAAAATGTCTCGGGGCAGGAAAAGGGAAAAAAAAAATTAAAAAAATTCAAAAGCCAAACCCTCGCCCGGCGTGGTTCGCGGGGGGGGCCGGAGTTCGTTGGCCCGGCCGGGAGGCTGCGGCCGCCCCCATGGCGGGCAAGGGGGCGGCGGGGAGGAGCGAGGGAGTGCCCCCCACCATCGCCCCAAGCAAGCCAGCAAAGCTGCCGGCATAGGGTGCCCCCCTTCCGCTAAACAGCGCGGAGCATTTCCAAAATAAATGCCCCAGCACGGCCCCTGGGTCGGTTCTGGTCGGGAGCGAGTGTGCCGCGCTGAGATCCGCAATCCTCAGGGCGGCGAGCCCCGGCAAAAGGCCGGGAATGTGGGAAAGTGATCGGGTGCCCAGCGATACAAGTTACAGGAGGATGTTGTAAGTGTAGCAGAACGTAAGAGCATTGGGATGCCCTGGGGAACGTCAGCCTCAATATCAACGCCTCAAATGCCTTGAACAGCAAAGAGCAGGGTGCCTCGTGGTGCAGTTCCAGCATTACTCACCCCAAGGATCAGGCGCTTCCCCACCCAGTTACATATGACTAGGAAATTACAGGCTGCGCTGCTCGCCGCCTGCCTGAGCGGCTGCCATATCATATGATACACACCAGAGCGGCGTGTCTGATGAAACAACACAGCAATGCGTGCTTAGGGAAACGCTAATGCTTTGTGGAATAGAGGGGTATGGCTGGGTCAGACTACCATTTAGTATCCTAAATTCTCTTGCACATCTTGCCATTGTGTAATTAAAATACTGGATAAAAATGAAATCCTGATCTTTCTTCACACATGCTGTTCACTGCTCTTCTAGTAAACTCCACAGCCAGCCCCCATGTGGCTTAGGTGTTGCAATTCCTCACCCTCTTACTCCATCCATCCCATTTGTGGACCAGCTTTAATTTTTCTTCACACCTAGTACTCTTTCTCCTATAGCCATTGAATCGAGCTGTGCATCTCTCATCTTTATTACTATAGCATTCACATCCCAGATCTGATGTGTGCCTCTCTTCCCTGCACTACACAGCAAATGGAGCTGCAAAGGTCATCTCTGCAGCACACTGTCTCATCCCAGGCTTGAATTTATCCACTACTTATTTCCTACTTAACTGAGTTTAAGGAACTTGTTACAATGGAAGTCACCTGTGGAAGACTGTGCATCTATCTTTTCCAGTATGTGTCTCCCTGTCTCCTCCACTAACAACATGAGCTTTCGCTCACCATGCCAGTCTCCTGACACTCATGCCATCTCTCTAATACATTTGCTCCACCTTTTGCAGGAGCATCTCTGCTCAAATCAGTTTTCTGCAGCTAAGGCAGTCTGAATTACTACAGTTTTGCATTCTGTAGATTATAAACATCAGTTAAAGCCCTTTCTGCTAATTGTATGTTTCCAGGGGCTGCAACCTGTGTGAAGTCTGAGAAAATACAAACTCCTATTGCAACCTTCTTCAGAGCTGAGGAAAAAGGTATTCCATTATCCATTAAATTTGCTTATAGGTGACCAGTGTATCAAAAATTAGACATGCATCTGACAGATATATGATGGGACAGACATGTTCTCCCTGTCCAAAAATCCTGTAGTCACATAAACCTTATTTCTTTGCACAACCAGACATAAATTGTACCTGCAAAACCATGTGCTGCCTCTCATTACACCCCTTCTGTGTTAATTGTTTTCCTTTCACCATTGGTCTATACTTGCCTTTTTAGATCAGCTGCTCCTCAGGGGACAGGGTCTGAGCTGTCTTCTGTGCTGCAAAATGTTAAGTACCTTATGGGCATAACAACAATTTAATTAGTTAATAACTACTAACAATTTGCGTTAGTGTCATACTTGCTCCCATGTCACATCAGACCACTGCTTCAGTCAGTCAAACATGTACTTCTTTCTCATGGTGCTCTGAAGCAACTGTCCCCCAGCAAGGCCAAGGCCTCATGTGTGGTGGTGGTTGGATACCCAACCTCAGTCTTACTTTTCAGAGTCAGTCCAAGGTTTGCTTGTTCTTAATTAATCCATCCCCCAACCAATCTACTGCTGTATAAAGAGACACTCCTGGCTAGTTGAGCTTCATAATGTGTCTGACAGAGTAAGACTAGCCAAACTGTTCAGAGGATGGGGTGAGGGCTCTGTAATACTCACAGCATGGCACTATTCTTCTAAGCAAGATAGAAGGATGAAGCAGGACTCCTCCCTGACCCCACACCTCCTATGCCTCCCAGCACTGGGGGTCGAAACTTTCTTGCACCTAATGGCCAGTGCCTTTTTATTTCTTACATATGTCTCTCCTCTTTCGAGTACAGTATTTGCTTCCCTAATATCAGTAGCAAATGCCACAGTTTATCTTATAACCCTTTGCTTCAAGGAGAAAGAATCTGTACTTGATAACATCAGGTGATTTTTTACATCCTGTATCAATCATGCTGAAATATGACTAGGAATCTCCCAGAACGGTTTGATGGCCTTATTGTGGAACGAATCAGGAATGTGAGACTTGGGTGAAGAATTCCAATTAAAAGGAAGCCAGGAAAACCTTTGAAACAAGGTGGACACCTGTATTACATTTTGAGATATATCTTTCATTTGTATATCTTGTATTTCATACCCTTGCACAAAGCCTCTTTGTCTTACATTTGACAATCCTACACTGAGAATCTGCAGATGAGTGATTCAGCACAGGAGGGGGGAAATGAGCTACTCCTTAAACATTATTCATTTATCTATTGTTTAGTCTTTGTAGCATGACTGTCATCCTGCCTGGGAATGGGAAGGCAGTTTCAGGCAGTGGAAGAGAATGAGACAAGAGATGGGACAAGACTGTGGTACCGCTTGGGAAGATTGAAAGGATGATGGAAAGTGCTGTTGAACTGGACATAGCCAGGAACTAAACTACTCACTGTATGCACCTGGAAGCTGTGGTGAATGTACTGCAAAGGCCTTTTACTGGGAGGTGACTCTGGTTACAGCAGCTGGTCCCCCGTAGGACACAGTGCCCTCACAAAAAGTTACCAATGTGGCTGAAGACCCGAAGAAATCCTGGTGCACCTGATGTTTATCTATCCTAGGAGATGTGTGAGATTAACAGCTGGTAAATGATTGCATGCACCCCTGGAATAAGTCCTCTGTTGCCACTCTAGGGCAACATATAAGAAGAAAACACGGTTTTTAGAACACACACACTTAAACTATAGGAAGGATAGTGTACTTTTGGACTGATAGGTCCTCCTCCGTGTCTGGAGCATTGACCTAGTTGGTGACTGAGATCTCTGTTGTTTATAGACAATGATTCCTCAGAAACAAATCAACTAAATGAACAAACTGGGTGATAAAAGTAGAGCCAAGAACTGCATTGTCCTCCTCAGAGTCATAAAAATTCATCCCTTTTACAACTGCTGAGTGCTTTGCCAATATCATGCCAAGGTGAGAGTGGTGGGGGGAAGGGAAAGATATTGAAAAGGAAAATAAATAGGCCAGGTAAACAGTGCTGCTGCTGCAGCACCCGTGGTTACCATGGTGACTGGGGTGAAGAAGAGGAGGAGGAGGTAGGCGGATTGATCGATAGTCCTGTGCTGGCTCATCTGGCTTCCATCCACGTGCTACTACAGAGGGAGAGAAAATCAAAGAGCCACACAGGGTGGCCAGGTCTCCAATTCGATACATGGCAGCAGCTTGATCAATAGCTTGTTGGAAGGTGGGTAATTGACTCCTCTTCTACCCAGGAGAAAGCAGTGCTGTGACAGAGATGTGTTTGTTAGCTACTGATTCTCAGCTCTACTTTATTACCCAGCTTGTTCATTTAGTTGATTTGTTTGTTTGCTTGCTTGAGATCCCTCTTCAGTCTGCTTTCTCCCTGTACCTGTCAAAGATGAGCATCAGCTTCTGGAGCAGAGCCAGAACTGCCCCCAGGTTTCTGAGTTGCTTTCCTTCTCCTCTCTTTTCTCCTTTCTTTGCTCATACTGGGGTTTTTATCTCATACTGGCAAAGGTTTTGACAGGGAAAGTTGGAAACAAGGACAACCTCTCCTTATGGGATTTCTAGAGTTTTGTTTTCTGGCTGGGTCTGGAGGAACATATTTATGGTTCATCTGAAAACAAGGAGCACAGTAACCCCTCAAAAAAATAAAAATAATTACGTCTATTTTTGCAGCTCACAAACCAAGTGAATTATAGGGAGAGATTTACAACTATTATTTCTGTAAGTCCGCTGTTGTCCAGAGGAATTATCTGCAGAGGGTGACTAGGTGATGCTATCAGAAAAGACAAAAAACAAAGAGAGGTAGCAAAGGAAAGGGCAGGAAATCAGGACATGCTGAGGAAAAAAAGAAACAAAAAAGATGCAGAAAAAGAGATACTTCCAAGGAAAGTACGTATTCATAAAGTACTTAGATAGTGTAGGCTAATACTCCATTTCTACCCAGACCTGGGCAGGGAGCCCTGGCACACAGTACCCGTTTGACCTTGAGGCAGGCAATGCTGCATTTTGTAAACAAGCTTGTATGATACAACCAAGTTCACCCTCATGCTGAATAAGCTTCTGCAGGCATTTTCCAACAAAAGATAGGGTAATTTAAGTGGCAAACTCGGGACTTAATGTTTTGTATCTTCTATCAAAGCAAGAAGCGCAAACCTCCCTATAACCTCCCCAAGGCACCAAGAACCTAACTGACTTCAACAGGGAAAAGACAATGCCACTTTGTATGGTGCATCACCCATCAGCAAACTGAGCATAAAATGGTAAATCTAGACCCTGACATGCTCTAGAAGGCAAGGACCATCTGTTTGATCTGTACTTGTCTATTGTGCAGCTTGCTGGAGTCCTGGTCTACAATGAGCATTTAGGCAGTAGTCTCCATTGCTGGATAACTGATACTGCTTTGGGGAGCAACCAGCCCCTTAGGGTATGGCTAAGAAGAGGCAAACACACAAGAAATACCATTTCCTTCAGTTATCTGGATTTTTCTTGAAGTAAATGCACTGATGTTCAGTGCATTGATGTAAATGCACTGATGTTCAGTTCAGTAAATGCACTGATGTTCAATATTATTTAGCTTCTGAATGAAAAATGAAAACTCATTTGCTTGGAATTCTGCTTAAGTTAGTTGGCTGCAGTCCAGCTCTCAGGGCTTGTGCTTTTAGGGTCTGATCCTAATCCCAGAGAAGTCACTGAAAATTGCACCACTGATTTTAATGGGTCAAACCACTGCATGAGGAGTAAGCTATAATCTCTTAAGGCCTTTTTTTATTATTTCTTTTACATGTTTTGAAGCACTAGCAGGTGTATCTTGCAGATGCTGGATGTAAATCACAGTAGGAAGAGGGGGCTCCGCGAGCACAACTGCTCCCTGTTGCATAACCCAGAAGATGCAGGTTAATTCAGGCAATGCTAACAGCATGGGGACTACAGCTCTTTTCACTTCCCAGTACATCTGCCTCTGGAAATATTTACAAACCACCCAAACTCCTCTGTGCCCTGCAAAATATTTTCCTTTGGTTCCTTTGTGATTGGAAAAATAAGAGCATCCTAACCTCTGGGCATAATTTATGGCAGAAATAAATAGCAGGATGATAGAACAGCTCTAAAGTAATTTACTGAAAATACTCACCTGCCAGTTCCCCAGAGAAAGCAGGCAGGTGGGTGAGCCAGAATTGAGTCAGACTAAAAGCCTTAGAGGAATAGTGTAGTTTAGTTCTAGTCATAAAGGAAAAAGTGTTTGCAGCACCTGCAGGCTGTTTCTTATCTTGAAGGAAGATGCAAGTTTGGACAAAATATTATAGTGACAATGGAAGAGCTTGTAGTCAAATTTGCACTTGGGCAAGATAAATAAAAGGAAATAAAATATTCAACATTGCAAATGCCTGTACTACCTGCCAAGATGCAGCATATCTATTTGCTGAGTCATTATGCCTGACACAGACTGCGAAAGTAACAGGGTACATGGAGAGCATGGGAAAGGCAGGATGGACCTCTCACGCTTTGGTGGGACTCCAGAGAATCAGCTGTGAGTCTTGCTGTTTAATGTGCCAATTCAAGGGCCTGGGTACTGAACTGTCAAGAATCTGGAAAGAATGAGTTAATCCAAGTGCTCTGCGAGCACATGTGCAAGGGGAATGATGTAACACAGTCTATGTCTTTCTCAAAAGGGACCTTCCTTAAAGATCTCTCTGAGGCTACTTGGGAGCTGTAAAAGGACATATCTCACCTGCTTCTGCGGCAGGGTACTTTCATAGCTCTACTGGGGCCCTGAAAACAGGTAAAGCAAAGGATTACAGTAACACAAAAGATCTTGTATCCTAAAAATGTAAGAAAACCAGCTGTCATCTGCACTAGATGAAAGCTATCAATGCAGCCGTTCTGTGGTGCACATCATAATGCTTGAGGCCTTGAAACAAGGATTATACAGCAAATCCGGAGTGTCTAGCACAGAGTTGTATGATGGCTGTGGGCTGTGATCAGGCCTTGACATTTTCCTTTGAATACCATCTTGGCAACAGAAGAGCTAGGAAAAGGTGATTAAAGAATCCCATGAAGGCCATATTTTGTTAATTCCTGCAAACTCTAGCCAAAGGCTCTGCAATTACTTTTGTGTCCAGCTAGGAGGGGCTGGGAAGTTGCCTCTCACTGTACTTGCAGGTCATCACAGCATCCACAAGGCATTTGAGAGAAGACAGTGCTGACTTTGGGTCCTTTAGCACTGGAAAAACAGGACATCTTGGTAACAACCCAACAAGCTGTTCTAGGGAAAACACAGAGAAAAGAGTGTGTAAGAGATTCATCTGCTGAATTTTAAGCTTCAGTGCTGCAGAGATGCACTGTTGTATGATTAATGGATGCCATTAAAACAGAGAGACTCTTAAGGCAGCAGTGAAAACTCTGGAGAAATACCAGTCAGCCACAGTCAAGGGGGCTGAATGAAAAAAAAGAAATGCTTGTGGTTTAAGAAACTGACTTTAAGTCTCCTTTCAACATTGCTCCATTCTAAATTGTTCATCCATATTGATCCACTCTAGGGAAGTTGGTAGGGCCACTTCATGCCCGTGAAGGTCCCTAGGCAGGAGGAACAGTGTGAGTCCCAGCAAGGGCAGGGCATGACAGAGGAGTCATTCAACACTGGTGCTACCCTGACTTCTGGTGGGAGTCCAGACTCCTGGCTCCTGGTGGGAAAGCAAGGCCTGGACATTTTGCTGACACTGCCTCGGGTTCTTTTAGATGTAACGGATCAATTGGAGAGGTTGATATGAAGGAGAAAAAGGTAGCGTGCAGCTGGTAATGACTTCAGCTATGCCAGTGCACCTGCTCCATTGCTGATGGAATCCTACACATACAAGGATTTGCAGTGAGACAAGAAAAGTTAGCTTCTAACTGTAATCAAAATGCACTTCAGTTAGCTCACCTGAAGCAAACATTGGTGATTATTTGGGAGTTTTTAGTGCTGATGAGTATAGACTATACTTTCACTATTCACTATAGTGATATAGACAAGAAGTACTACATAGGCCTTTTGAGCACAGCACAGAACATACTGAAAATTGTTCTTATTAAGCATTTAAACTTTCAGTTATTTATGAATTTGGACCATGTTTTAAGTGGTTAGCATTTGATGATTTCTCATGCTATGCAAGAAGCCAGGTGTTCACACCAGTGAGAATCCAGAACCAGTGAGGATGTGGCAGAGAGAAGAGCCCAAGGAGAGGACAAAAATGTGTTGAAAGGGTCCAAAATGCTGGGAACCTGGAGGAAAGCAGGCAGTAGGCAGAAAGTCTGTGCGGAGGGTGCACCCTTAAGCAGTCAGGATTGCAGGTGCCTCCATGCCTCACTGTCATATGGATGGTTTTAAAGTAGAGCCAGTTTCCATAGCAACAGCACCTACCCGAGCTGCCAGCCATCGGGATGCAGATCCTGAGGAAGGTAAAGACCCAAGCTGACCTACCTCCACATTAACCTCCAGCAGCAGCCTCCAACAAAGCCCTGTCGCAGGCTGGCTCTGCGGCTCCCAGGCCAGTGCTTTCCCTAGAAGCAGGAAGGCCAAGCTCTTCACCCTAGCCCCCAGTGAAAGCTGCATCAGCTGAACAGCAGCTCCTGAATGCTGAACTGATTTTTTGTTTCCCAGGAAATTAAGAGACACTGAGCTAAACTCTATGGTGTTATGGGACACGTCAGTACACAGGAGAACATGCAAAAGCATTCTCGGCAAGAAAGGAGGGATCCCCCCATTCTGACATAGCAGCAGACAAGGGCTTTTTTTCCCCTTGCACCTGCCTTCTGGCTGGCTTTTTACCTACTACAGCTTCTCTGCTGTTGACTTTTGTTCTTACCCTCCTTTCTGTGCTCCAGCAAAATCTTCTGCTTTGTAGGCATAATGCCAATGAAAACTGATGTTTACCAGCTCTGGTATGTTTCATTTTCTTGCTTGCACATTTTGCACTTTTTCCCAGAAAGAAACAAGCTGTGGAAGTGGGAGGCTGACATTAGCAGGATTGAATGTCAGAGACCTGAGAAAGCTGACACTGAAGTGATGGAGGCAGTTCCTTATGAACATGTGGCTACATCATAAAACCTCTTAACACTCAATGCTCCTTGGACCCAGGCTGGCAGCCTTTGTAGAAAGGCCAGGGGCCAAATGGGTTGGAGATCTCTCATGCCATGAGGGGTTCTTCCAGGGCTGGGCTGAAGTGTGCTGCAGTGACTGAGTGCATGCTCTAACCCATGTCTGCTTCTGCCCCTTCTCTGCTATCCCCTTATTTGGGCTGTGAATCTCACATCTTTCCGCAGGATAGAATTCATCTTAAATTGAATACAAGGGATAAAAAATCCAAGGGAATTGTTAGGCTCTGATAAATAAACATTTTCAGGAACAATTTCATCTTACTGACTATGGAAATTTGTGACAGATTTGAGCTCATTCTGATACTGTGAGAGAAAGCAGCAGCAGCCAGAGAAACAGAAAGATCGACAGTTAATTGGAAATGTTACATCTGCTGTTTATGCAAAAGGCATAAATATTTATATCCTGAAGGCTGACTTTTGGGTTTGCTCCTCAGCAGGAAGATATTTACATTTTGAATAAAGACTTTTTTCTTTCTTCTCTCAGTAAACGTGAGTAGTTTATTATTCCTTTAAACAGAACTCCATAGCCAAGTCCTCCAGACCTGTTAGTTACATGCATGCAGATTTCCTTTGCTTCAACAGAAATTACAGGTGTGTGCAGACTGTGGCATCTATCTCCCTTTTTTATATAGACAGAGAGTAGTGAGACTGAAATGAAAGAGCAGAGACCGTGATCACAAAATGAAAATGTGGAAATTGCAGTGACAATTCAAAGGCACATGAGATAATAAACTGCTTTTCTATATATGCTTTCAGTAAGAAAATAATCAAAGTTTGCACCTTGAAAGATTTTATAGCATTAGCTGTTGATATAGAGCAAGGAAAGAAATACTTGAAAAATTTAAGTACAACTCTACATTGGATTAAGTAGCCTTCACCACAGTGTGATAGCCAGCTAACAAAAGTATTTACATAAGCAATGATTGTAGAAAAGCCAGGGAAATCTGCTAAACTACAGCAATACCACATTACAAAAAATGACAAAAAGTGACAATTTGGTACCCTATCTGGCCTCCACATCTGATTCTCTTCACCTTTCCTTGCCCCTGTATTTACTGAGTAAGCTTCATCTCCCTCCTTGTCCTGTACTGCTGTGCCAATTGCATAGCCCTCAGCTCGCTCACCCTCAAATCTTGTGGTCTGCCATTCTGCTCCACCCTGTCCTCTCATCTCTGCCTGCTTCCATCCTTGTTCTCTGCCTCAGACTTCGCCTGCTGTCCTACTCACCTCTCACTGCATTTCATTTCATTTTACCACACACACATGGCTCTAGCATCCTCCCTCACCCCTATCATTTCCTAATTTGAGGCTCTCCTGCCTCACTTCTACCTATTACTATTCCCTCTATTTTGGTCATCTCTCCATCTGCTGTCTTCTCTTCCTCCAGCCCCAGTGTCAGCCCTTTTGTCTGCCCTATTACATTCTCAGGAGACCCCAAACCCACACATCTCTGTGTGGATGCTGAAGCTGTTTGCTTTATTCCAGAGCATCATTAATTTCTCATTTTAATCCTTCCCTCCAATTAACGGTAACATTAAAGCTAAAAAAGAATTACAGAGAAACAGTAACAAAACACTCTGGTGACATATAGAATGTTGTGAATTCCTCTCTTTAGTACTTATCAAACAGACTGATCCATTCCTGGAGGCCAGAGTAGCAAGTTGCAGTGCTCCCAGGCATCCAGCCATTGCTTACAGATCCCTGACTTAAGCCTTGGAAATCCTGCACCCTATTTAATGATAAAAAATATGCCTTTTGCAGGGACTAGAGATTCTCCAAAGATATGATCTCATTATTTGAAACCACTGGTTAGCTTTACAGCAGGAGAGCGAGCCTGCTGAGAGCGAGAGGGATACCTGACTGGAGTACTGATTTGTGCCTCTGTGGTGTGGAGTCACCAATGCAGAGCATCCGATCTGCATTTCCACAGGCTAAGGAGACTGGGCCAAAGGTATGGTGGAATTTACTTTCACCTCCTTTCTAGCAATCACTGGATCATTTCCAATGACATTTTCCTTGTCTCTCTCAAAAAAAAAATTTTAAAAGGGCATCAAGATGATGAGAGGGTGTTTGCATTATCCTCTGCTTTGCCAGTTCTTTCTGAGGTCCTAGAATTTCACAGCAAGATTTTATTTTAGTTTAATGGAATTTTAGTGTGTGTTTTAAAGTGGTTTATCCTCTGGGACTATTTTTTCTCACTCCTATCATTTCTGTTTCCATAGCAACTACAGCTGGCTCAGATGTGCAGTTGCCATGGCAACTGTCTGGTCCTCCTTTCAAATGATGCATTGAAACAGGAATGATATTTGCATCCCCAATGCTGTATGGAACAAATCTCTTTCACCACACATGGAGAAGACATAAGACAACTATAAAATCAGCACAAAATCCAATTTAAATCCTCTCTCAGAGGGTTTTAGACAGCTGGCAATAGGAGAGAATTGCAAAGAAACCGGGCTTTCCCATTCATGGGCTTAGGGGAGGCTGGTAAATGACTGGCATTTTCGAAGTCTGTTCTGGGCAAAGCACTATGCTTGGAAATACCCACATGGGAAGAACACAAGATATTCCAGGAACAGCTAATTTATGTAAAAGCTATCACAGCTTGCTTTCTGTAAGATCTTAAGATAAATTTTTATGTGTTAAGAAACACATGGTAAAATATACCTCAGTATTTCATCTTTAAGAACAGATCAACGCTGGCATTACTCATGATTGTATCTTGGATATGGCCAATTAAGATGCCTGGGTCCCTCTTAGATGTGTGCTGCCACAGATTCACAGAATAATAACACATGTCCAACTCATATCCCCCTCTCTGCATGTGTAGCCCCCCATATATCATGTGGGGGGTGCCATGCAGATGCATGCTAACAAACCACAAAGTGCCGTAACTCTGCCTGCTCATCACAAGACATCCCAGAAATGTGTTTCTCTTCTGTGACATTGGGCAAAAAGGTGACAGTTATTTTGTGGCATTTTAAGGGCTTTGTGTTTAACTTCCTCGTGTCATCTAAATGTACCTGGATTCACTTTGTTGTTTGTCTTTTTCTGCTTTTCTATCCTGTTGCTACTGTTAGGATAAACTGAGAAGACATAGACAGACCTCTCTGCAAGGCTCCACTAGTTCTGTCCTCTTCACTCTTCTCTAGCTTCTCTAAGGATTATGATGTTCATAACAGGTAACAAAAGACAGCAGCTGTGCAATGGAGTACTGTGGGAAAAATGTATTTCCTTGGGGAAGGAAAGAGTTGGCACCTCTCTTTTACACCATCAGCAGCTGTCCCTGCCCTGTCCTGAGCTTTGTCATGCTATTGGGCTGAACATGATCTCCTGGAGGGGTGCAGTTGAATCTGAATGTTTTGCTTTCCAGGTGGGCGCTGTCCCGGCTGCCTCCTTGCTACAGTCACAGATTGCAAGTGCATGACTTTGAGGTGAGGTCACCTTGGTATCTTTTCCCTCAGCCAAACCTATTTAAAATCATTGCTATTAGAAGAAAGGAGTAGGAAGGAGCAGGAATAATTAAAGAGCAAATATTACCACAGGCTCCAGGCAGCTGCTGCTAAATATTTATCTGCAGTATACTGACCCAGCTTCTCTTAAGCAAAAAGTATATACAATACACCTTATTATTAAACAATTTTGCCCTATAATGTTTCATCTACTTCCACTGTTGTCTCCAGAACTAACATCGGCCTGTTAGCCAACAGAGCATTGTAGACAGTCATGAACAAATTTATTCTACCATCTAATATCAGAAGATCATTTTTACTTGACAGACAAGACACATACAAGCCAGGAAACTTGCCTAAATGCAGGTGGTCTACAAGAGTACAAGGACTTGGACTCAGGAAGTCCTTAGGCATCACATCCCTTCACTGAAACTGATTCCTTATCCCTTCATTCTGTGCTCAGAGCTTTTAAGCAGTAACACACCTCTGCCACCCAAATACAGTAAAAGCCTCAATGTGTAAATAACAGATCAAAATAAATTTCTGAATAAGGTGCTAAATTCTGCATGGCTTTCCTTCCTCATTTTGGGGATATTCAACAGAATTCACCTTTCACTCAAGAATGATCAAATCAATATGCTTTTCCATCATTTATGTTGGAAGGAGCACCATAATACAACACTCCTTCAATTACAGAAGATGGAATCAATACATTTCACCTCCATTTATGTGGTTAAGGTCTAAGTCAGCATGGCCAACCCTTTATTTATGAGGGTGGCCTTAATACAGCTTGCTTTCATTTAGTGGGGAGGAACTAATATGTCTTGCTTTCACTTATAGGGGGTGGGAAGAAGAGAATCAATACGTCCACCATCATTTATTGGGAGGGATCTATAGATCTCACCTTGATTTAGCAGGGAGATCAATATCTCAACCTTCATTAAAGTGGGTAGTATGTTGGACTAAATAAGGTTCATTTGCTTTTAGAGTAAATTGACAGAATGTCTCTCCATGTATGTGGAGATGATTCAGCATGGCCTTCATATATATATAAGGTTTGGACACTGTATGGTTCACCAGCAAACACAGGGATGCATGCAGTTCAGCTCAACAGTAGGACTGCAAAGACAAGGGCAGGTTCAATACAGAGGTACTGGGGACTCTGCATGGTAAACCTTCCTGCCTTAGAAATCTGTGCTTTTCCATTTATGAAAGGCAGATTCCATTTGACTTTAAGTGTGCGGAAGCCTTTGGACTGAGTGTAATACATCTTCCTTTACAGAAGACAGTCTCAAGGCAGTTCTTCATTTATGCAGAGGTAGATTTGGTGGGGGCTCCATCAATTTTTTTGAGGGCTCTCTCATTTAACAAAGCTGGATTCACCATTCCTTATCATGCTTTATAGGGTGAAAATATGAACTGTACATTAGTTGCAGGAGCAGAGAAAAGGGTATGATATATTCCAGGACCACAACATGGTGGCAGCCTATCTGAATGTCAGAGAAGGAAATGCTTCTTTACAGCTTCTCAGAGCACAGTGAAGCAGGAGGTGGTCGGTGTATACAGCTATGAAGAAAAGGGAAGATGCATAAGAACCCAAGCTACTTCTACATCAGCTCTGCTACTGGCATGATTTTTCTTTGTAGTATCATACAGTCTGTAGAAATAGCTGATCTCACTGCATTTTAGAGCTGCCACTTAAAGTACTTCAAGCTTGTTGTCTTTGTCTCCAGAAGACACTAAGCGCCACCCTTCATATGATTCTCCCTCAAAACAGCTCAAAGCCTAGCTGGAAAGACTGTGACTTGTCCTTTAATCACCTATTAAACATCTACCTCCCCAGGACTCCTTGCAATGCTGTGGAGACCACAGCAGGGAGCCTTTCATATTTAGGTTACTGGTTTGATAGGAGCTCAGATTATCAGTGACCAGAAGTAAATGCTAGTTGATGCAACCCAGGGGGGTTGCATGATACGAGTTAGAGGGCATCAGTACAATTCCCAGAGGAGATATGTCAGAACAACTCAGGAAAAAATATCAACCCAAGTGCCCACCTTGCTGGGTTTCTCAGTAGGAAGCCTGTGGACTGAAAGGACCCCAGAGACTGAACTGCCCTGTCACTTTTCATTATGTGCAGTAGCTGCACAGCTTACTACATACTACATGCAGCTCCCATTTCAAGGTGAAAATGTAAAAAACAAATAGAGGGCATTTTAATACCAGCATAGAAATACAGTGTATTGAAAACATGACAATCCCTGCTGACCTCTCCTTCTTCCCTGGAACAAAGGGGAAATGGGCAAGCATGAGGTGAGGAGCCAGAAGTAGTCTGCTTTTAACTTAAGCTAGCTGATGCTTTTGGCTGGTGAAAGGCTGCAGCAGATTTCTAGGAGGCAGAAGATGGAATGTGCCTTTTCCATCCCTGAAGTAGCAGGCACATTTATTTTCATCACTGCATTGCTTCAGTGTTACTGCTTCTCCATTCAGGTTGCTTGTAGTGCTGTACTTGAAACTGTGTGTGTCTCTGTGCAACAGGGCTTCTCATAGTCTGCCCTTTTATGTGATATTGGGTTTGCTAGTTAGACAGAGAGAATCTAAGAATGCCTATTTGCACACACGAGTATTTCTATTATGATCAGGAAAATTCCACAAAGTCTGTCCTCCTCTTCCTCTCATGCCTCCTACACTCTTGTCCTCAAAGACAGTACCTCTTCCCTTTTTCTGTTTCTTTTCAATCCAAAACTTAACATCAGTGTTTCTGAATCTTCCTTATGCCCTAATGTCCTGGCTCTGCCCACTACCTTCCCTCTGTTTCTCCCTGGGGACTTTCTTTAAGATGCCTTCCCTTAGATCTCCAGGTAAGCTTCTCTATAGTGTCAAAAAATGTGAACATCCTCCAGTCACCTCTATAAACCTATGTAACCTTGTATTATACCTCTTCCTAGTCTAATAAAACAATAGAGTCATTCAGTATGTCACCTCTTTTTCTTAAAGCTTTCTGAGAAATCTTCAGCAGCTATGGATGAATGCATGAGTTCTGATGCTACTGAATTTGTGAGGCATGCAATACAGCCAGAGTCTCCCATCACTACTTGGAAAAGGATTTGGAAAAGGACCAGGCATGGAGGGGGTCCAACAGACTACCTCAGAAATCATTGCCAATTCCATCCAGAAGTGATACAAAGCACAGGAAGGAATAAGAATACCCTCCTTAGGGCAGAAGTGTGCCTTAATTACAGAATGCAAGAGACCACACGGTTTGATGATGGGCTTCTTAGAACAATCCAAATTAATACCCAGCTCTTAGATGCTGCTTTTTGTTAGAAGAATTCAAAGTGTTTCACCAGCGGCACAAAAATGATGATATTTAGCCAAAACCAGCCAGTGGCAGAACCACAAATGGAAAGCAGCTGTCTCAAGCGCCCCGAGAGAGTGTACTAGTTCCTGGCCATACTTTCTGTATGGCCAGGAAATGCTGTAAATAATGCTGTAAATAAGCAGATGAGCAGGTATGAATTCTTTCAGGGGTCATCTTCATAAAAATACCTGCTTTTTGTAGTTCTACAAACCCTTCTCCCTGGAGTGCAATGGTAAGGGCTACATGGCAGAGCTGCTCAGCGTATGTTCTCCCACATGTTTCTGCCTTAGTCTGCCATAGCAGCCACTGCAGGTTGGGCACAGTTTAGAGCAAGCTTAACCTGCAGAGAAGTCATTCCACTCATTTCTAACTGACAGCAACACTAACTCCTTTTCTTTGTGTTGGTGTGAGCAGATGAGCAAATTCATTGCAGTGATTGAGGTGGTACTTTGTGAGAGGTGGTACTTTGAGAGGTGGTACTTTGTGGTACTTTGTGACCCAGGATGTATTTTAACACCTTTTCAACATGAGATGACCATGCAGACTTTTTGCACTCTTTCCAGGTCTATTTGATTGTGTTTTCAGTTGCTGTGAACAGGAACATAATAACAATCTTCTGTCAGCACAGAGTCTTGTTCTGCATTATTCATATATTTCCTTCCTGTTTCACACACTTATGTCAGTCCTCACTCAAGGAAAATTCATGTTAAATGATTCACGCTCTCTTTCTCTATGTGTCTTTCTCTGTTTCTCTGTCTTTGAAATGGGAATGAGAAAAGGGGAAAAAAACCCCAACCCTGTGATTAGACTTCTCTCTCCCTTTTTCTTTCTTCCCTCTTCATTCAGACCCCAATTCTCAGTGACATCTGTATCTGGTCTCTTGATTTTAGTGAGTCTTATGCAGAAGAAAATGGAGCAGAGGAGTCATCATTGTCTAAAAGTCCAATCAGTATTGTTCTGTTATGCACTGATTAATCCTAATTTCTGACATTAAAGAAAGAACTCCCGCATCTGTATGTCGTCTTCACTGCTGCCAGAGATGTATACTATTTTCTCTGCCCTGCCCTCAGGATGTTTGCCCTAAGAAACTTCCATACCTATCTTAGGAACATATTAGCTGCTCCAGGGCACTTGCTGGATGCTGTGCAGTTCTGTCTTGCTGTTTCCATTACGTACTTGATATTCATATGGGATTAATAGAAGGGACAGTAAGAAGGCACGCATTGTGGTATTCTGTATACAGGGATGAATCTCAGCTTTGTGGTTAGTCTTTTTCAACTTGCATATTATGCAGCTGAATGCCTTAACCCACAGTTGCCTGACTGTAACTCACCAACATTACATCAAGAGATGACTGAGGTGCTGATGATGGGTTGAAGGAAGCAACCAAGGATCGCTGGGGCCTTGTTTTCACAGTTCACCTCACAGGGAAGCTGTCAAAGCCAGAATGATTTTAGATTACCATATGTGCCAGTGTCCAAGACTGCATTTTTCAATCTTAATATGGCTAAAAGGTTGCAATCATTCCTCTTGGGGCAGAAATTCCTACTGTCATCTATGATTTACGTCATGCTCAACGTGCTGTAAAGCACTGTATCAGGGCATGTACTCTAAGTGCACTAAGAAACTGAAACTACTGCTGAATGCAGATGACTGCCAGCTGAATAGACGTTCTCACTGGGAATTACCACTCCTTGCCAAACTGCAGTGGGTGGCCATTGCTTTTCTTGGGGAATGTGAAAGTTTCCTTTGGTTTGTTAAAGCCCTGAGTGAGACCAGTGTAACTGAGACATACCTACCTCCCACCGAGATCTTGCAGTGCAATAGTCAGCAGAGGCACTCCTGCTGATACCCTACCTCTGCAGGCAAGGGGGCTGAGTGCTTCTGCCAGAGCAACCTTCACGAAAGAGTCTTAATTTAGGGCTTTCCTCCTTCTGTTCCTGTATATTAAAATTTCATCTGTTGTATTTCAGTGTTTGCTACATAAGCAGGACTTCTTTACAGGACTTCTGTTACCTTTCTTCTCAACTTGGCCAATGTCAGAGGCTTATGGGGAGTGTGAAGACACACCATTAAAGACAGATGGTTTGAGTAGGAGAATTATTTCAATAATATGGACAGTAGTTTTCAATTTTGCTTTGTGGCGACTTTGCAATGTTGCTGAGAAATTATCCTTTGTAAGGATTTTCAGTATATGTATTTCTTATCTAGAAATGAAGCAGGTGTGGCTTTTTGCAGTGAGAAAATTAGGGAATAAAGTAAGCAAGAAGGACTGATTTGACTGGGTTTTTTTCTGATATTGATAGTAAATGCTCTTTTCATCTTTCTCATATTCTTCCTGATTAGAGCCTTTTTAAACAATGTGAACATTTTCTTGTGGTCTTTACAGTTTAGACACCTGTAAGCACATCATGGTGTTTTTCCACAATAGCTGATTTTTCTAGCAGCATTGGCCAAAGGAAGCTGTCTGGTGCCAAGCAAGCTGTGCAATTGCAAAACTGTGAAGAAAGACACACTAAGAGGAATGGGAATTGTTTTATCCCTTCATACACCAAGACGAAGAGAAATCATTTTATCCCCTCCCAATCCTGCTCCATTCTGTGCAACTTCATTTTCAGAGCAATGATTATCCTGACAGCTGGGTATGCTCACTTGAGTTTGCTCTTACTGAACAATACCAATTAGTCCTAGCCTCTGCTGCTTGTGATGCAATTTCTGAGTGGCTTCTTGGCTCACTTCAGGTGTGGGATCTAGGGCCAGCTTCATGCTGGCCTCCAGCAACAGGTGCAGTAATTTCTTTGCTTTCTCCGCAATCCCTTACACCTGGCTGTTTATTTGAGGTATGTGAGGAACNGCAGCAGCAATGCCGGGGAAGGGGAGGGACTGCAGCCTGATTTCCAGGGGACTACACTGCTCATCAAAGGGACTGTATCCAGGCAACCCACTTCCCCTGTCTGAGACAAGGACACACAGCTGGGACTTCGGAAAACTAAGAAGCTACTGTGAAGAGTGGACTGCATGGAGCTGGGGCGGGAAATGCTGCAGAGGGGAGACATGTTATTCTGGGCAAGTTATTTCTGACCTGGCATCTGCATGACACTGGACCCAGCTACAGTAGCCAAAAGAGCCACCCAGCTGCTCCTTTCTAGATCCCTACCAAGAGAAGGGAAAGGGTGCATATTGTTAATCCTGGCATAGAATGGGCACGGGAAAAGACTTGCCCTGCCTCTTGCAGGACACATTTCCCAGCTCCTGAGGGAGGAGAAGGTTAGTACACTTTAACCCTGCCTCCCAGGGCACACTGAAAAAAAGCCTTGTGTTGTTTGGAGAGCTCAAATCTTGCACTATAATGGATAGACAGACGTAACAACATACGCAGGCAGAGAGGCCATGAACCATCAGAGTGACCCATGCTCAGGTCCTCAACAGACAAGCACTTCAGGAATTAGTACTTTCTTTATGACATTGCTTTCTACCATGCCAGGTGCAGGTGAGTGTGTGATCCTGCACACCTGCTTTGACCAAGGTCCTTGGATTTGGGCCCAGCTTCAGACCTCACCCGATGCTTTACTAGCCAGGAGCAAGGGCAGGCTGCTGACAGCTCTGCAAAGCACAGGAAAAGCCTCTCCATGGTGACTGTCTCAATTCTCCCCCTAAAGACAAAGACCTGGCTTTCTCTAGGATCCAGCACCTTCCTGTTTACCAGTTTTTCACCCTTCACTGGCAACTCCTATCCGATGGTGAGATGTGTCCTTTAAGTGGAGCTGCCTACTGTTTTCTCCTGACACCCGTAGAGCATGGACTCTGCAGGAGAAGAGGAAGCCCATGGCCCTTTGGCAAGAAATATTCCAGGATTTCAATCTGAAAGAAATAAAATTGGTCTTCATTCCTCATTTTTCTCAGTCATGTTCAAACAGTTAATCCTTCGCCTCACTTAGTCCCCTCTGTTTACCATAACTCTCTTTATTGTATCTCCCCATCTCTTTTTCGGCTCTGTCCCCTCCTTCCTCCGCTGCCTCCATCACGTGGTTTTTAAGATCCAAGCCCTACCCCCCTGTCTGCATGGGCTGGTAAGACTGCTTAATAAGCTGAGCTAGGCTAGGAGGGGCTCCTACCCATAGCTCGGGCATTTCCTGACCTTTCAAGTGCCTCTCTCAGAGGAATACCTCTGTTGCCTGCCCTTTGACTTTTTTCAGTGCTTTCTAACCTGTGACTGAGTAGCTCATGAAGTACTATTTGCCAAGAGGAGAGAAATGAACTGGAGGGAGGAAGGGGGGAAGAGGAACGGGAGACTTGGAAAGAGCATTAAGGATCTAAAAATAACCATGGGTCAATTCTGAATGAGCCTGAGGCACTTCTTCTCCCCCAGTCCCAGCTGATGCCACAGTCAAAGAGAGGACAAGCAGCTGCGAAGAATTCTGACTGTCTTCAGAGGCAGCTCCTCTCCCTTCCCTCAGGGCATCCCTGCTGCCAGGACAGGATTGCTACACTGCTATAGAAAGAGGAAAACAAAACAAATGAAAAGGAATCTGCCCCAAAATAACCCCTCTGCCTCCTGGCACCACATCAGCCACAGAAGTTTTGTGAACCACACATGTTAGGCAGGAAAAGACCTATTAGTTCCCGTCGACTTCTCCAACCAGGGAACAGGAGAAGGAGAGGTTAGTGCCAGATTATCCCCTCCAGGCCAATTCAGTCAGGTATATCAGATAGGAAACCGACAGAGACACAACTCTCAACAGCCACCACTTTGAACACAGTGGCAGTGAGCTCTGTTATCCCTTTAGGTATCCATCCAGGTCTGATTCAGAACAGCATACAGGGATGAAGCTAAGATTAAAAAGCACCATGACATAACATCTGGTGTTTGGCAAGACCTAACTAATGAATAAATAAAAAGGAAGTTTTGATTCTCCCTCCCTGTGTGAAGAACAGTTTCATCAGCTTGTATGAGAATTAAGAAAGAATAAGAAACACAAAGCAGAGGCGGGTGTTCCTAATGTGTCTGGGGAAAGTAATACAGTGATCCCTCAAATTTTGCAGGGGTCAGTTCCAGAAAGATGCCATGATAAATGAATTCCACGAGGTAGTGGTAAATAGGGTAAATATGGTAAAGGGTATTCTTCCCACAGTCTGGGGAAAGGTGATCTGGCTCCAGGGGGACCAGGGACAGGAGCAGTGGGGCAAGAGGGACAGGTGGCAGCCCCACCCAGAAAACCTTTCACAGGAGGAAAAAAAAAATGCAAAGAGGTGAAGCCATGAAATTCAAGCTGCGAAGTATCAAGGGATTACTGTACTACTAGTTTAAACACATTACAAATAGTATTTTCAAAACTTAAACGTAAGTGTAAAGATTGTGGAGGCCAGCAGAGGTGAGAAATGCATGGGCAGCAATCCAGTATTTGACTCTCATTTCCCTTTACTCAGATCCCTGCCTATTCAGTATACCAGATGTCCTGAAGTGTTCAGCCAATGAGGACATCATCAACCTTCCTGCCAGTCCAGTGAATTGAACCAAACTCAGATTTCAATGTCTAGTTTTCCCCATCAGTCTTCTCACAGCCTGAGCTTATGGACAAGGCATTTAGTACCATTAGAAGACTTGGTGTTTGGATTTTTTTTCAAATGCATGTACTATTAAAAACAGTGATGCACACCTTCCCAAAAGATTTCACAGCTGTAAGTTGACAGAGGAGAAATGTCCATATGCAGATACTGTAATGAATTGTGAGCCAGATTCCATAGGAGAATGCTTCTATGATTAAATATGCTTTTTCCAGGTTCACCAGTGTTCCTATGACCCTTCTGCTGTCACTGATCTACTTCCCTCCTGCTATCATCTACCCCATCTTCATGTCTGCCCCTGTCTAGCCAATTTCTGCTCCTCTCATGCTTTGAAACTTCAGAGAGAGAGCTTAAGACAGGAGCCAAAGCATGCTACGCAGGTACAGAAGATGGAGGCAGTAGTGATAAGAAGTATGATCTGCCATCTACAGTGCTACATGCTGGGATTCACTTCAGCAGCTGGGGAGCTTTGTTTCTGTAACTATTTACAGTATAAAACAAAAACGAATCAGCAACTCTTCAGTGGGGGGGGGAAAGTAGATGAGATCCACTCTCAAACTATTTCCACAATTCTTGTGAACTCCCCTCCTCATGACAATAAAATAAGAAAGAATAAAATTGGCTACTTCCCATGTGTCAGCCTGCTGAGAACTGTACAGTCACAGAGGAAAACAGGAAGTTCAGCTAAACTGAGACTTCCCAGCTGTCAGAGTGAGGACATTCCCACTGTGTTCCCTGAACTCTTCCCTAATGCCCCTGTGTGTACATTCACTGATATGACATATAGGTGAGGGAAACTGAACCAAGTACAGGGATTTGCAAACAGGTAACCCAGCTCTTCAGGCAGTTCTAGCTCCTACAGAGCACAGAGAAGAAACAGAACGGCCCAATAATCATGGTGAGGGAAATGACAAACTGTTTCAGTGAACAGGTCTAGAGAGGACCTAAGAGAAGGATGTGGAGTAGCTTTTCACAAAGCCTCAGGAACAGTTCAACTAACATTTGCCAGGAATACTATCCTGTGGGGAATAACGGGATGAATGGAATGATCTAATCCTACCTTCCAATCCTGTGACCAACCTAACTAAACTCGGGCATTGGTTTAAAAGGCAGTCTCCAGGATGGTCATACAATATAGTTCCTGAATTTATTTTCTCTTGTGTCTTAAAGGGAGTCTTCAAGCTTTACGAAAGTGCTGCTTGACATGGCTGGGGAAGTGCAGAGCTGAAGCTAAGTCTGTGACAAAAACGCTACTCAGTAGCACCTTTATTTTCAGTTCCCAGCACCTGCAACTGAAACTGGCTGCCATTCTCCTCTAATCCCAGAACACAGACCAGACCAGCCTTTTCCCACTGCAAACTCCCTTAAGATACTATCATTGCCTTTTTTTCAGAAAGGCAACCTGAACTGTATCACTGAGCGGTCTGGTGTCCAGCAGATAAGTGTGACTCATTCTTTCTTTGTCACAGTCACAAAAGCCACAAAGGACATGTTGCCCCTGATGGCAAGAGACAGGAGAGGATGACCCAGAAGGTC
The DNA here is from genome assembly GCA_013390025.1 of Pitta sordida. Lineage (NCBI taxonomy): Eukaryota > Metazoa > Chordata > Aves > Passeriformes > Pittidae > Pitta > Pitta sordida. Next base: position 63,876 of record WEKX01015544.1, read on the forward strand.
ATCCTAGAAAAGCCTTTCTTCCAGTTCTGTGTTGCTTGCCCAGTGAAACTGAGAGAGAAACAATGCTTTTAATGTTGAGAGAGAGGATCGAGAGACTTTAATTTGTCCCTGCCTTGCCCCTGACTGTGTAGGGTTTAATATATCCCTTCTATTACTTCACCTGTAGAACATAGGTATTAAAACACACTAAACACAAGGAAACTGTAGAATTCAATGAATGGGTAATTGTGTATCTCAGGAACAAAGTATGCATTGCTAATTAACTGAAAATATCAGTCTTTATTGCCACCAACCTTTGTAAAGCATGTGGATTGCTCAGAAAGAAACACATAATACATAGCAATGCACATTATTAATCCTTCTTACTATTCTATATGCCCACATATTTATAATGTGCCGGTTGCTTTGGTTTCTAGGTGAGGAATGCACAGGATTGAGCTCAAATTAATGACATCAAATACTTTACACTACACACTTTTAATTAGAAATGCTAAAGATGATTTCCAAAATTATATTGTTAACAAAACAACATATGGCTTGCTATGTTCACAAGCTTTTCATTGCTATAGTTTGTGATACAGTTTGGGATCCCCAAGACAAAAGATGTTACATAAATATCAGTGCAAACGTATTTCAACAGTTTCTCTTGCAAACACAACCCCCAAGGCTTTCTGCGTATTTCCCATAGTTGTTTATTACTTTTACTATTTTTATTATTATTGGTTTTAAAAAGTTAAGTGATACAACAAATTAATTTTTATTACATATACAGAGATCCTCCGCATGGTCGCGATCCGTAATTTGTGAGATCCCATACTCGCTCTTGATTTTCTAGCGAGCTGTGGAACCTGGTGTGTGCGCAGAACCTACCGCGACCCCAGTTTGCTCAGCCCCCGGCCCCACTGCTCGCACGCCGCCAGCACCCCCAGTCGCTGCTCGCACACCCCCGCTCACTGCTCGCACCCCCCGCTCACTGCGTGGCACTGACCCCTGCCCCGGCAGAGCACAGTCAGACATCTGAAACAAGCCCCACTCTCAGGACTGTCCTCCAGACCTTATTAGGGGAGGGGGCGTGGCTACAGGTGTGGTGTACTTGACTATGTAGTGGGGTTGCTATCTTTGCGGATTCCAAGACTCGCGTGAGGAGGGCCAGACCCAACAGCCCGCGAGTAACGGGGGATCACTGTAATTATTATTACAGATTCTCTGATGTATTTTGTTTAAGATGGGAGCTGAATCCCATTGACCTCCCAGTTTGGGTAGTTTATTTCTACCTTCTTCCACTTCTCTGCAGTTTCAGTTGCCACTGTGTAATCTAATTTCTTCTGTAAGAGATAGGTAAAGTGCTACTATGTACTGTTAAATAATTGTCACATTCAGCCTAAGAATGACTGGATTTCAACAATGGGATAAGTAATTTGTGTATTTTATTTGTAAATACTTGGCGTATTTCAAATTAAAATGCTTACCTAACAAGTTACACTTCAAATATTTGCACTTAGTGATCCTTACCCCTTCTCTTTTAATTTCCTTTTAGTCCAGATCCCCTGATCCAAGTGGGAGGAAGTATTACATAATTCAGTCTTTAAGATACTTAAACACTTAAGTAATTCTGGGGCTAGTGGTGGGTCAGTTTAGTTCCTGGGGATTGTGTCAGTGACATCACTTGCTCAGACAGGGCAGAGCTAGGAGACAGGACCTGCAGATCTGAGCCTGCATGGGCCAGAGGAAGAGAAACCATCCACCAAACTAAGATGGGGAAGCACAGCTGCAGGATGAAAGGGCAGCAGCTGTAAGAACTGAAGATTTCTGGAAGCAGTTTTTAAATGCTGGTTTGAGAATCAGCTGTGATTTCAACATCTACGTCTACAACTGGACTGAACCACCTCCAGCACAGAAAAAGCCTCAGGGAGAAGATGAAAGTTTAATTAATTAATGCTTGTAAAATGCTTTGAGACCCTCAGATGGAACACACTAGAGAAGTAGAAAGACTTAATTGATATTATGGGGGGCCATTGCTATTATATTATTGAGACACTGTATTTCCTGCATTCTTTTTGAGTTGGATCTGATCTGCATATACAATAAACCCTCGGTTATTTGCGGTTCTGCTCTTTGCGGATTCAACCCTTTGCTATTCATTTTTGTGCAAAAAGCAGAGTCTGTGTATGCACAGATAATGCTGCAAAGATAGACAGCTCATGAATATGCAAATGAGGACATGAATATATAAATAAGCCCTGCCCTGCAGCCCCCAAGCACTGTCCATTCACACCATTTAAGGGGCAGGGGGACTGCCACCACCACCCTGGAGCCAGGATCGCTCCCAGGTGGACAGTGCATGTGGCAGCAAACCAGGACTGCTCCCAGGTGAGCGGCGCGCTGGGCAGTGAACTGGGACCACTCCCAGGCAGGTAGCGTGCGTGGCAGCAAACTAGAACTGCTCCTGGGTGGGCACCGCACGCAGCAGTGAACCAGGACCACTCCCAGGTGAGCGGTACGCAGGGTGGTGAACTGGAACCACTCCTAGGCAGGTGGTGTGCACCACGGCAAACCGGAACCACTTCTGGGCAGGCACCGCCGGGACCAGACCCTCTGCAGCTGCCCTGACTCCACACTCTGTCTCAGCTCTGCCCGTACCGCCACCCCTGCCACAAAATAATAATGAACATTTATTAAAGAGAAATCGAAAGAGGGGAAAAGCCTCTGCTTTCCCCTTCCTTCCCCGCAGGTGTGGGCGGGGATAGGGCCACTCAGCTCAGTGCTATTGCATTCCCAGAAAGAGAAACAACAAACCAAAGCAAAACAGCAGCGACTGTGCTAGACTGCTCTGGGCCGGCGAGTGTGTCACAGCCTGCTTGCGTCACAGCCCAGTCCTGAGTGCTAGGTGCATCGCAGCCCGGTTGACAGCGGCAACTGTATCAGCCTGCTCCAGACCAGCGGGTACGTCCCAGCCCGCACAACTGTTGCTTCTGTCACGGAGCGCAAGGGTACCCATGCTGCCACCATGCCCAGCACCACCACCATTCCCCAACCCTTCCACCGCAGGGTCTCGCTCCAGAGTGGCGGCCTGCAGCCACAGGCAAGCCAATTGTTTCTCAGACCACTGAGCCGCACTGGGTTTGTCAGAGCAGTATGGCACCTCTGCCATGTTTGAACACATTTGAGTTGAGTTTAAAGACACACACCCCAACAACCAACAACCCTGATAAGGCCCAGCATACACATGGCAGGGAATAAACAGTGGCAGGAGGCTCCGCCCTGCTTGGCTCCCCTGGGGGGAGCAGCACCGGCTTGCGCAGGGTTTCTGGGCTCAGAAAAGCGTCACTGGGGCAAAAGCCAGGACTCCTCAGTCATGAAGGGTCAAAAGGCATTCCCTTCAGTCTCCTGAGGTGGAATAGGATGCAGGGCAGTCCCAAGAACGCCCTTCAGCACTCCAGAGCTGAGGGGGCCAGAGTGACAGGCAAGGATTAATTGCATATTCATGAGTTCACTATCTTCATGGTTCACGGGCTTTGTGGAAGGTTCCCAGACCCCGAAGACCCATGAAACTCAGGGGATCACTGTAGAATCTGAAACTGTAGAACAGCTAGCAGAAATGGTAAAATAGTAACTTCAAGGATTTGGTTTATAAAAAAGTCTTCTCAGAGATATATGCTCAATGCGGTTTGACAACATCATCTCAGACCTGCTGCTAAAAAGTAAGAGACCTACAGCACGAGCCATCCTAAACCAACCACTAAATTGTGCCTTTGTCTCCTGCCACAGCAGTTCTTTTTCCCTTATTTCACTTTACATGATTTTTAAACAAGAAATGTAGCTATTAGCTAAATGGCAGCAAAATATTCATACTGACATTATCAGAACTAACCTGCTGAATAAGCACAAGGAGATACTGGCTAGTTTAGCAGGACAGGAAAACAAACTTCAGATCCTTTCACCTCTATGTTACCACATCCAGCTCAGTCTAGATTGATAATTGCAAAAATGCCACTTGACAGCTTTTTGGCACTCTAGGCAAAATGAACTGGGCAAGGGAGCGATGGAAAAATCTCAGCCCAAGTCCCACTGGGACAAATATCAACACTACAAATGGCACTGCTTGCCTGCTCAGAAAAGAGGCCATTGCATTCCTCAGGCACACTACTTCCAGGAGGGCAGGAGGAATAATGTCAAGGCCATATTAAAGAAACTTCCCCCGTCCTGCATGTACCTTTTAGACTCCAAAATTAACTGAGTGCCTTCCACTAGAAAAATACCTGCTTTAAAGAGCAGCGGAGAGACAGTGGGTATCAGCCAGACAGCAAGTGTTACTTGCAGGCAGTTTCCTGAAAGTAGCTGCGTTAGGAGTGTGCTTCAGGAAAGAAACAGGCATTACTGCTAGTAACAATTTGTTGTAATTCCATGTTACTGAAATACTTCTGCAGCCTAGCACTGTATCTATCCCTAGTTTACTGCAGGAAGCATAGCTCCTTTGGCATGAAATTGAATGGAATGAGTGGCTGACTCTCAGAGTTACAATATCTTAGAGACCCTTGTGTCCTCCCTGTAACACTAGGGCACTACCTTGTCCTTAACATACTTTTCCCTGATACACTGATGAGGTGTACCTTCAAGTGGTCTTGTAAATGCTGCAGTCAGCATGGATCTTGCTGCAGTTGCACATGTACCTCATGTGAACAAGTCTGGATTTTTTAAACAACTGTGTTTGGCATTTCACAGAATTGCAGAAGAGTAAGTGCTGCAAAATGGTGGAACTAAAACTGAGGGCCTGAATTTGTGGTGAAGATATCCTGAACTTTATCACTTGTAATGAAGAGATGTACGTACCACTTTCTGACATTTACTAGTAAGGTTAACAGAGGGACAATTCAGCTGATATTTGTCCATGGTTCCTTATAGGATTCATTTCTGATAAATTATGTGTGTTACATGGATTAGATAGCTGCATTTTTTTTCTACAAAACACAAGACCACAGCAGCAAGGCCTATGTGAAGTTTCTTGGTAGTGCAGAAGTCCAAACACAAGCAATTAGGACTCACTATTTCCTTGCATCTGTAGAGGTTTGAGTCCTGGATGAAATGGATTTATTCCTTGTAGGCTGACAGGATAACGAAATTCACAGGTTAAAGTTTTGAAGCTCTGGCACAGCACCAATAGTCAGGCATAACCAAAGTGCTGTCTAACCACTCCCATGTCAGAACTGGCAGAAGCAAAGCCCCAGCCACATTCTGTGACAGCAGAACAGGAGAACCAGGATGGCCATAGCTCCTCCACAGCCACATTCATGTGTAGGCATGCAACCCTGACCCAAGCCATACTACAGTTACACCTTTGTACTAGATGAAGAATTGAAGCATGGAGGAATGGCGACTCAGACTCAAAAGCTATTTAGACACCTAATGATGTAGATAAATGCTAGCTGGTATTTTCAGAAAACACTATCCAGCAGCCAAGAGATCAGTAAAAACCTGCCCTAAATCAGCCTACAACCAAGCAGAAAATCACGGGGGTCAAAGACAAGGAGAGGTCATTGCAGGAACAGCAAGCTGCTGAGTGTCAGCTGCTCCATAGGAAGCACCTTGGTGCATGCTCCTCTCCTTTAATAGGCAGCTTGTCCATCAACAGGAAGGAATGAACTGTCCTAAGTTTAGTGTGGCATAAAGGAGTGTAAATGGATATGGTGCAGCTAGTCTCTGTTTCCAGAGACTATGTACTTACAAGCAGAGCATTACAGTTCCTAGAAAGAAATCAAACTCAGAAAATAAAACATTCTGACCTACTTTCACCTCCACTAACCTAGTCCTTCTTTAAAAGCTTAAGTAGATACATTCATTTGTTGCTAGGCTCTCAGCAACAGGATTTGAAGTCCAGGGATTCCAGTTATGCTTAGCAAAGGAGCATGTGGTGGTATCGTGGATACAAAGACCTTGTGTCTCACCCCCACCCTTGCAAACAGGACTGATAGCTTGAATGCTTCTGCTGCTCTCAGTTGAGCTCAACTTTTGTGAAAGCCTGTAAGCAGAGAGATGGGTTTCCAAGCACCTAGAACAAAGCCCACTAAACCTTCACGGGTCACAGCAAGGGCTTTCAGAGCTGGAGACACTACTGAACTTCGGCTAAATCAGATGGACCCAGCTTATCATGAATGAGGATGGTAATATAGTAGCGTCTGACTTACCAGGGACATGCATATGCAGTGGATGAAGGTGAGGCTAAAAAAACCCAGCTGTACTTGACCTTTCTTCCTGGGTCCCCTGAGGACTTTCACCTTGAAACCTGTCTGAAAGCACTGGTGACCTGGCCTCAGAAATTGGAAGAAAAGAGGAGATGCACAGGATTTTAACACCAAAGTGTGTTTGTAGTTCCACTAGAGCTGAATCCAGGAAATGTCATTGTTCACAGCATGGGCCATGACCCCCACAGCCTGCTTTGGAGGCAGTGACCTCTGCCAAATGGTTACAGAACTGAGCTCCTAGGTTCAGCTTAATCCTGACCTGCAGCTCCACCTTTTAGCCCCTGGCTTCCCAAATCGCTTTGACAAGACACTGAACTCCTGACCTTCAGAATCCTCTTTTAGTCCAGTCCTTATCCCCCTCTGTCTCTATCTATCATTTCAGCACCCTGAGCTCTGCCAAAGCCTCTAACTCCGGATCTGTGACACCGTTCTTACTCCAATACTGAATATATGTACTAGCAATTACCATTCTCACCAGTAAGGTCCTCTGCCCGACCATCGCCAGCGCCCCTAGACCCTGCCGGGACTCAGTTTTGTTAGCCACACTGATCGGTTAAAATACACCACTACCAATCTGAAGTGCCTCTGCTACTGCAATTCAGGGCTCGCCCTTCCTCCAGCTGTGTTGATGCACCTCCCTCCTAAGAGGCTCTCAGCATACTTTATCCTTAATGGCTACAGCCTGCAAAGATGGTGAAACAGGAAGCCAAATGACTGCCGCACAACCTTGGGAATGCAAATTCCATGTGTTTGTGAAGTCAAAGCAAGCTATTTCCTTCCCCAGTCCCTCCTCCCTTCACAGGCCTGCAAGCCGCAGCTAATAGGAAAGCACACAGGCACACACACAAAGCTTTGTCCATGCTAATTGCCAGGAGCTGAGGCCCAGTCATCCTGTTGACTAATTTGTCAGCCGCTGCTGACTCAGCAGTCTGGGGGAACAGTTTTTCTCAAGCGCTTAAGTGAATTGGGAAGTAAACGTTTCTTATTGTTCTTTCCTTCCCTTCGCTCCGGTGTCTGTGTTTGTGGACAATTCCTGCCCTGGGCTTGACCTTGGCTGTAGCAGTGACTGGAGGGCTGGGATTGCCACGGCTAGGGCCTCTCATTAAACCCTAATGGAAAGAACAGGCTCTACAGTGGTAGGAGAAAGAGGGGGGATGTGTGACCTGATCTGGAAATAGCATGTACACCAGCAGGGCAGGGCAGAGAGGAAACTGAGGAGAGAGCTGACCTGAATTATGTGTATTGCATGGGATAAAAACAAGTGAGATCAACAAACTAGGCTGTCTGGAACAAACATTCCTAAACCGTCTGAAATATGCAGGACTTCCTCACTGAGCCCTGCCTCTGCCCTTTGCTTGAACAGCAGATCTAGGTGTGAGCCCAGGCAGAAGTCCTCTGGCCAAAAGGAGAAACTGCTGCTGGTGCACGACATGGGAAAAGACATGGATGCCCTTGTGCTGATGCTGCAGGCAGGAGGACAGACACCTACAGCCATTCCACGCAGCAGTGTGCGGTTCTGAACAGTCAAGCAAGGGCCATCCCATACTCTGGCTACATAAGGACTTTTTTGCAGAAAAGGTTACCTGAAAATGAGAGACAGAAAAAGTGGAGGAGGAGAGAGAAGACAGAGCCCTTTACACCAGACTGTTTATGGAGACAGCCCATGTAGCACAGGCACATCTACCCCAGTGCACAGCTGCCAAAAACATGTATTTGTCCCACAGCTGCACGAGCCCATGCACATATCTACAGAGCACATATCTACAGGGAGGGAGAAACACTACCACATGCCAACAGGTATCTCATATGCACCCATTTATTCTGTATAGGCATACCTGTGTGGTGCATCCCTGTCCCAAGCACACCCACTAGCCCAGCTCTGCCCACAGGCCTGACTCAGTCCATCCCTGACAGAGTAGTTCTGTCAGTATTGTGAAACTTTGACTCAGCCAACAGCAGCAGAGTCAAACCCTTTCTTGGAGACTGGCAAGCAGAACACATTTCTGCAGTCACTGCGCAGAGCTGTGCATGTGTAATACTTGCTGGCAGATCAGTACAGACAGGGATTCTGTTGGAGTCTCATCTGGAGATGATTAAATAGTTCATAATCAATAATATTGTGAATTTTGGCAATAACTTCACTGAATAAATAGTAACAAATACATTTCCATTATTTAGCCAGATTTGGCTCTGTTGCATTCTATTAAGTATGCAGCTCTATCTGACTTTGTTTCCAGGTAGGAAAAGAAGCTGGATCCTGTAAGATGAGTGGATCCCAGTAGGTTTTAGCCAGTTTTGCAGTCAGCAGGTGGCATTTATCTAATTGTTTCTTTGTGAGAAAGAGCTTTGCTATGCAATGTTTTCCTAACCAGTCTGGGAATCCCAAAAGTGTTTATTAAGAGGCCTAGGTGTTTAAAGTATGTACAGCCTCTATCTGTGCATTTTCTTTAAATTCTTTTGTTTGCAGCTTCTCAGAAATAGTGATTTTGCTCTTTTTCACTTTAACTTGTAGGCCCTGTTTTTTGTAAAACGACTGTTTTGAAGAAATTGCTGTTCCAGAGAGTATCTCACATGTCAGTAACACGAGTGGGTCATCAGAACATAACAATCATGTTTCTTTCAGGTCCTGTTTTGAGAAAGCCCTTGAAAACAAACCTTCTATCTTTCTCCTGCTGCCAAACCAGATATGAAATGAAACTTTGCAGGCTAATCTTGTGGGTTTTTTCCTAAACATCCTCAGTATAGCTTGCTCTGTTCCTGACTTGCAGCAGTCTAGATCATTGTTAGGATGTTAAAGAATTTGCTTTTATTCCAGGCTTTCTGAAGTTTACTTTCCCCATCTCTTTCTGACTATCTCAGTTTAGTTACAAATCTCTCTCCTCCTGGGAATTTCTCGGCTCTGCTAGTGAGTCTGCATCCTTTTATATGGCTCATAAAGAGCTTGTGGACGGCTGGGAGGTTCAAAAGTCTATGAATAACTCAAAAAAATAATCATTCCACCACATAAAAATACAGAGAAGCTCTAATTTCTATTGAGGACAAATCACACAAATGTGGCCCTTCTAGACTAATTCCATTTTAAAATAGGATACTCCAACAATCACTGGAAGATTTTTCAGAGATAAAAAACTTCTCACTATCCAGACATTTCCTTTATTAAATGCCTCATCCAGTTCATTGGAATCTCTCTACAGTAGGCATAATACCAAACACTAAAATAGATAGAGAGAAAGATGAGAGTGATGAAGTTGGGAACTGAATTGTAAGAGAAAATTACTTCATAATGTTAAATTGGGACTCATGTCCACAGTCCCATAAAAGTGCATATTTATCACAAAGCAAGACAGCCTTGGGTATATTCTATGTATGTATTTTTTAAGGACAGATGTGGTCTTAAACCACTTTTGGTGTCACCAGCCATGATGTGTTGGATTCTCTGATGTAAATTAGAGCAGGCAAATGAGTCTTACTAAAGGGGTTTAGTGTTTTTTCTAGAGATGTTGTAAATCAGTCACATGTAGGCACAGAGTCAAGACCTGTTACCTTGGATGGGTTCACATAGCCTGGCAGTAAGATGTGACTCTGTCTGGAGGAGCAAAATCTTCCAGCAGTGGGTCTAGGGCCTAAGCTAGGTAGAGGGGAAAACCCTGTCCTTTTAAATTTCAATGGGGGTACTTTCATTTTATCTATGAAAGAAAATAGTTTCTTCAACCATCAGCTTCTCGTGTGAAAAATATGATTTTTATAAAAAATTTGGGACCCAGTAGAAATAGATGAAATCATGATCCTGAAATGTTACAGTCTCTTTCCCTTTTTCTCTCTCTTTCCTCCCCTTTTTTCTTCCCTTTTACTCTGCTTCCTACTCCAATATTCTTTGCCTCTCTGTAGCAGGAATCAAGGATTTTAGTAACAAAGACATCTCCTGTAAAAGGGGCAGTATGGAGCCAGGGCTCTTTATCTCCCACTGTGTTTCTATTTTAGTTACTACTGATATATCTTTCAATCTTGGTAAGGGATTAAGTACACAGGTTACCAGAGGATTCTGTCCCCTCAGTATAAAAGTGCATCACTGGGTTTCCACCATTTTTCTTTCACTTGAGTGACATGCAGCATTTCCCTCCTATTTCCACTTGTGTTGGCTTATGCCAGGAACATTAAGTAGTGTATTGCCCCTTCCCAGCCCTCCAGCACCATTCCTGTCCTCTTGGCCACTCCCTCCCTCCTCCTGGCAACTCCCCCACCCCAACCCCTCCTTGAGGAATGAGATTGCTAAATTGTGTACTTAGGTCCCATTCTACCTTGTGGCTGTGAAAAATTAAAGGTTTACAAAATCCAGGAGTTCTGCTGCTGTTGTCGTGGTGTCTAAGAAAGTCTTGAGAAGCACAGGCAATAGCAAACCAGGCCCAGCTTTCCATAAGGACTTCTCTGAAGGAGAAAGGAGAAGCCAGTGCAACTCCCATGGATTTAGAAGACAAGTAAGCAGCTTCTCCTGAAACAAAATAAGCAATTTCACAGGAAACTCTAAGGAAACTCTGCTCTCCTTTTCAGTACCACAGCTTGAACAGAGAATCCCTGTCTCTCCTGCCACTTCCCAATGGGATCCCAATCAATCACAAAAAAGCAACACAGGATACATTTCCTTTGGGTGATTGTGCTTCTGCTAGTGCAATGCTGGAAAAGGCCGAAGGGACAGTAGGGAGCTCCCAAGTGGCTCTACTTCTGGGTGACAGCACTGAAGTGGAACAGCAATGCTACACTGCAGAAATGACTCACTTGTTCTACACCACCAACCACTAGTATTTTGGAGGCACTTGTCTAGGAACGTAACATTAAAACATGGGCTACAGTGGTCCTTAAAGCCCCTTTCCACCTCAGTTTTCTCTGAGGGATGGCTTTTTTTCTTCCTGATTTTGTCTTCCCCTGTTGCTATCCTCCCTGTGTTCCCATCTGGCCTGCTCTCTGTGGGAACCTGGCCAGCTCTCTCTGTCTCCAGTTTGCCACCTGGGGTTAGCAACACCAGCCTCCATCCCAAAGGGATAGGCTTATGAGGGTTATATTTGGTGAATTCATGTCAACAAGCACTCTGAGGTTCTCTTACAACCTCACTAGAGAATAAGAGATGACTGCTGTATTTTGATTGCTGCTGTCTCTCCCATAGGCCACTTCTCAGGCTCAGAACAGTGTGATGACCTGCCTAAAGCTCTCATGCCCTTTACACAGGGACATGACAGTTCCTGCACAGACCCTTCCTCACAGGATGTTTCTGTATCAGAGTTGCTACACACTAGGCTGCCTAATCTGGTGCTCACAGCAAATTGTCACCTACTCTGTGAGCCGGGCCAGATGCGTGTTGCAGCTTTGCTTTTACTTGTGGAATTACACGCTAAAATGGTTCCTTCTTCCCATCCCCCATATCTCCAGCCACAAAAACAAGCAAATGCTTGTGAGCTAATCCTGTGCAGAGACTTTATTAAATAAACACAACTGGTACTGGTGGCTTGTTTGTTTGGGGTTGCTTTTTTTTTTGCATTTGCTATCTTTGGAAAGCTAATCCTCTGGATTCCACCCAGCGATTTCAGTCACCTCCAAATAACACTTACAAATAATCTTAATAAATCCATCTCCTAAGCAGCACCACTACTGCCTGGCACTGAATTACAGGAGCTCGGCTTCAGCTGACACCTTTGCTTATCTTGATTGTAAGTGAAATGGAGCACTTGCTCCACACATTCTCAAATCTTCTCAAATGGCTCTTATGGGCAGTGTGACTGAGCACATTAATGAAGAGGAGGGCAGTCAGGAGGATGTGACTTGCAGCCTTCCTCTCCTCTTCTGCCCTGCTCCAAGCCAGCTGCTGAGCATTTCTCATCAGGCTGCTCACATTTGGCTTAAGAGAGACATATTAGATGTATGTGTAGTCATTAACAGAGAAACTGTTTGATTCCTATGGAAAAATTAAAGCTCTTCATCAAAATAATGGTCTTAATCACAGCAGGAGAATCTAGGGTCATATTCTTCACATTTTTGGTGCCTAGTCCAGTACATAGCAAGAGATGGGGTGTCAGGACATAGAGATTCTGTTCTCATCTAGTATTTACTTGACTTTGTGAAGCTGGGACAACTAACAAAACCAGAGATCCATCAGGCACCAAAAATAGATCGTAAGTTTTGCATGTGTCTCAGTCCAAAACTGCAAACCTGACTCTTCCTCGGTTCCACAGCCTATTTTAGGGCCCCCAAAAGCTGTGCAGTGCTCCTGTTTTTAACACTGTTTTTCCCTGGTGCTTGCAGACCCTCATGTCTTTGGTGCCGATCTCATGCTAAACATTCACAGTTTCCTCCACTGTGCTCCTGAAGAACTTCAAACACCCACACAAGTTTGCACAAAGACTCCTTCGATAAATCACCATTTCCTTCAAAACAACTTTGTAAGAGGCACTGCTCTGTTTAAGTATTATTAACTCCTGGTGGTACTGATGGGAAAATTCAAGATCCATGTGAGATGACTAGCTTAGAGCAGTGCCAAATCACATACCAAGATGGAAAGAGGACTGGAGAGTTCTTGCATTTATATCCTCAGTCTGCACAGCCCAGACCCTTTTGAAGTTCTTCAGTCTAATGATTTAAGCACAACCTATTATATGCTCTGAAACACCTGCATGACAGATACTATGCATATTACCACTTTAACCTGTCTGTGTGCTTCCTTTAAGAGTGGCTGACACTAGAGGCAGCTTCCTTATTGTAACACCCCTGAAATCCAATGCTTGCTGCAGTCTCGCTCCATTTTTTCTGACGGGTTTTCAGTATTCTCTGTTTCACAGGGTGACGGAATCTCTCGGGAAAGATGCCAGGGTCATGGCCTAGATTGCACTAATTGAGGAATGAGGCAGTTCCAAACCTCCACCAGCAAAAACTGATAGAGAATTTTGTAGCATTGATGCCTTTTAATGCTGAAACTGGAATAGCCAAGGCTGGGCAGAAAGAGAGAATCCTGTTTCTAATACAAGCTCATCCTTACTTACCACCATCTCTTCAGAGTCAAGGCAAGGTTAAGCCAAACACTAAGAGAATTAAGAGGTTTGCAGTTTTTATCCTACATTAACCATTTGGCCTCACCCCTCCAAGCACCCATTAAGGATTTTATCAGCTAAACCTTCTTCCAAGACCCCTTTGAGCCACTGGAGAACCACAGGTTTTGTGGAGTTTATTTTTTTTCTGCTTTCCTGTGTTGTGCTCTTTGAGATTCTGAGTGCCATATGCAGAGGCCAGAGGAAGCGGAGAGACACTAAACCAAACTGCCCACAGGAATTTGCTATGTTGAAGCCCACCTCGTGTTTAAAAAAGAGGAAGAAAAGAAAGAGAAGACTATACAAAAAAAAAATGCTCTGAAAAGGGGACTACTATGCAGACAGGATTACATTACATTTAGATTACATTTAGAACATTTATTATGAGAGCAACAGTTTGCAGTCTGATGGGGGAAAGGGAGAGAAAAGAAAATAAATGGGAAGATAGAAAATTGTAGACAAAAAGAGAGAGAAAGGAAAAGAAGCAGTCGCATTTTCTTCTTCATTTATATTTCTGAATGGTGAAGCACTTACTTGAGAAAGACATAAACAAAATGCAAGCTATCCCTACATTTCTTTTCCCCTTAGAGTATAGTAAAGGAAAACTCATCTGTGCACAGAAAAAAAATACAACTCCTACACTTTAGAGGAAAAAGACAGAGCAATGCAGACACAGAATGACAGATAAATATGGAGACGCACAGATACATATGGGCATAGGGCCACAGATACACAGCGCCCACAGACTCGAGAAAGAAACAACACGATATTCATGTGCATGCAGCAGACCCCACCCTCCCCCCCACACACATCGGGAAAAAAAGCAGCAATAAAATGCTTCTCATTACTAGAATTTTGCACTACCAGACCAGCTCACTGTAAAGCAAAGAAAAAGCTTCTCTTTGTCCAAACTGCGCTCCCTGTGCCTGCCAGCCCGGCATGGCAGCGTGCAAAGGCTGCTGCACACTCTGCCTCTTCCACCAGCCTGGAGTGCAGACACCCGGCTCAGCCAAGGTCTGTCAGAACTTTTTATGCAATGCTAAAAAACTCAGCAAGTTTCAGATTGTTAAAATGCTGAAATCACTGCCTCTGACTAATCTTCATTTTCTATTTAAGCTCCCCGTCCCCCTCCCTCCCCCCGTTCTGACTGTGCGCTGATTACATGAAGCACTGCAAGGCACAAAAGCGAGCTGTATTCTAGCTATGTGTACATGACTGTACAATCTCCCAACCAGACCAGCATGTGCTTTTCTCGATGACAACGCTAAGACAGATCCCAAGTGTCGGGTGGCAAAAGCTGCAGCCAGTTTCCCATAAGTCTATTTCTGGTGCAATGCAAGTGCAAGAGCATGGGGCTGGATGTATATTTAACTCCACATGCTTTAATCCTAAGAGGTCAGGAAATAAGAGCATGAATGCTCTTGTTGTGGCAGATGGGAATGTGTTGGATTGCCCACATTGTCAGGCAAGGGGCCCTGGGCCTAGAGGTAGTGCTGACATCATTGTCTCTCTCTGGGTTTTGCCTGGAGCTCCAGACACAGAGAGCTGTGCAGACAGTAACCCTTTCCTGCCTGAGCTCCCAGCTAGCCTGCTTTGCCACTATCTCTTTGTCATTGTATCTGCAGTTCCAGCAAATGCAGCCTTCAAAGAAAATTGCTTTGGGCCTGCTAAGACTCTGGTATTTCCCTTCCAAAAGAAATAAATTTTATCAACTCTTGGGGGAGAAGGTTAAACTTCATGGGAGTGTGTCACCTTGGCTGTGGAAAAACACAAGCCCCAAAAGAAAGCCTTGGCATTTATCATCATTCAAATACACAGATAGGAGTGCACAAGGACACAAACCTTTTGCTATAAACACTCAACCTAAGTAAATTTAGGAACTACATAAAACCCTGACATTTAAATACCCTTGACTCAAGGCAAAACTAGGAAAATGAACAGGCTCCAGCCTCTGCATCTTCAGCATTTCCAATGGTTTTCAGACCTTCAGGTAAAGGCTGAGGCTCAAACAGCCTAGTTATCACTTCACTCTGCCCTGCAGACACCCGTTTGTGATCTTATGTTCCCCTTTTCCCACCCACACAACCTGTCCACAACACCTCAGCAGGTGTCCCACAATGTCAACAGTTCCCAGGGGACTCAGCACTACACGGGATCAGGTGTTAGGCCTGGAGAGAGACTCTAGCGATACCAAGAGAGTATACAAAATCAATCCTATAAATCAAAAAAATCAGAGCATAAATAAATATCACTGTCCTTCCGTGAATTGCGCCATGGCTGTTAAGCTCCCTGACAGTTTATCTCCACCATCCAAACTGATGTAATAGCAATTTGGAGAATGTGAACCAGCAACACCCATTCAGTAACTCTTGGGAATCTTTAGAAGTCCCTTTCCTTGTATACCAGTCCTTTTCTTCACCAGTCTTTTCTGTGGTGGCATGGAAACAAACCATAAAGGATTTTGCAGGAAAACAATTTCATTCTGTGTTTGCACTTTTCCACAGACAGCAATCCCCTAATGATTTGGGGTCATTTTGTCTTGCCTGTTCTTTTTTATTCCAACAACATGAAAAAGATCCTTAAAAAAATACTTACTCACTGTTCAAATAACAGAGAAGGACTAACTCCCCTTGCCCAGTAATGCCAGAGAATCCCACAAAGCACACTGACCTCTCCTTCATTCCCCCCTGCTCTGCCCAGGGATTACAGCAGTCTCAATACAGGCTTGTCCATGAATGGGCTGTGATTCCCAATCACTGCATTATCTTTTATGAATGTAATTTCAGCCTTACCCACATTTCCCGACTTCTCTGTATTCCCAGCAGACTTTTGATGTAAAAGTAACCAACATGGTTAGTTTAGCTTTAGAGGAGGAATTCTGCATTTTTACCTGTCTGTAGATGACTCTAGAGCAATACTGTGTCACAAAAGAATAATTTGGTGGTGTGTATATGTGCATGCATTGAACTGCAGAGGGGAGTATGAGGAAGAAGACAACCACGGTTTGAAATACAACATATTTAGGGGGTTTGTAACAGGACTTGTGAAACTGAGAAGTGAGGGAGATCATCAGTCTCACCTGCAGCTCCTCTGCAGTATAAATGAGCCCCTGCCTGAACACAGGGCTATGAATTTACTTTTCACACACACATCATCCTCAGCTTCACGTGGGCAAAAGGGGCATAGGCAGAGCCTACGCTACTGCCTGCTCTCTGGGCAGCTGTGACTGACAACAAACACTGTTCAGACATAGTACGTCACTTCTGCTCCTGTTCTGCTGGTATCCACGTTAGCCCACAGGTAGGTCAACATTCGACGAGTAAAAAAAATAATAAAATGGGGGGCCACTTTCTGCCACTGTTCTCCTAAACTGAAGAAAACTGTTGACTGTCCACATTCAGTGCCTCAGGCAATGGAGCAGAAAGAAGACTGAGGAAATGGCAAGAGTGCCTTGGCTGGAAAATAGTATGAGGTAGAAAAAAACGTATTAAACTCGCATTCAGCCCGTGACTTGATAGTCTCCATTAGATGGCATTGGCAAAACCTTGTCAACGTCAAGAATCCCCTATCAGCTAATAATAAACAACCAAACAAAAAACGCTCTGAGGTGACTGTGAGCTCAAAAGTCTCCTTTTCTGAGGTCCTGACTTAAGAAATTCGACAAGTACTACTCCACAAACCTTGGATTTGGATGCAGACCAGGCAGGGCAGACCGATTCAGTTGCCTTTCAGCTCCTTTATGTGGTGCCAATTTAACCCATCCTGGGGGCTAAAGACAGAGGGCAATGCGGCGCAGAGCGCGGTGAGTCAGCGGGGCAGCCCGACACACAGTGCCCGCCTGGCTCTGGGGCCGGCCATAAACCCCGCCACTCCCGCAGACGGGGTGTGCACATGCCTGAGGCTGTGCGAGCAGCTCGGCACTCTGCCCCAGTTTACGTGGTGCGGGTTTCTGGTATGCGAACCTACGCGGGTGAGAGCAAGGAGCAGTTTCTCTGGGATCACCAGAGGGATTGGGTTTTTGCTAGGAAAGGGTTAACCGCAGTGCCCTTGCTGAGATCCCTGTCTCCTTGCATTCCAGGGTAAATGGTGTTTTGCAGAGCCCGGTTACCTATGGCAACAGCAGAGAGGAATACTGCAGGCGAATCTTCTGAATCACAGGATTTACAGCCCATATGTTTATTCTGCAGTGAAACACTTCCAGCCCTGCTTCTGATGTGAGCAGGGAACCGCGAGAGGGCTTTGCAGAGCCATTTAAAAGGCAATGGAAGCTGGAAGCGAGGCATTTTTAATCAAAGGCCGGGTTCAAAAAAGAAAAACATGTAATCAGCAGAGCTTCCAGAATGAGCTCCAGTGTCACCAAGTACCTGCAGTCACACGCCGCCGCCATTAATAATCTCCTCACAATTTCGTGGCTACTCCCCGAATTTCTCGCCTCAGCTCTGACCAGCTCTTGCACAGCCACCCTGGGCAAATCGGCAGCGTGGAGCGGCTCCGAAGCCATCCCGGCCAGAGCACGGGGCCCTCCACCGGAGCCAGAGCCGCCTCTCCGCTCCTGAGGGCGCCGAGCTCTCGCAGCAGCGGTACCGGGGCTGGGCACTGCCTCGGGGGGGCAAGAGCAGACGAAAGCATCTGCTTGCCGTCTGTGCACGTACTACTGGCTTACTGACCCCTTATGGGTGGTTTTCTTTATGGCTTTATAAACATTTGAATGGGATTTTTAAAAAATTATTACAACCGGAGAGAGTACTTTGAGCCTGTTAAGTATAAAGCGTATTTATGACCTCACTTGAAAAACAAGAGTACAGATACATATTTTTACATATAATTTTGAAATGCCAATGGCTTCACTGAACTAACCTTATTTCATCTCACCCCTTCTGAGAAAATAAGCAGTTCCCGGCCTGGCTAAGCTGTGGTGGGAGATCATCTGGGAATTCAGGAAGCTAACGGCACAAGCCAAGGAGCTGTGGTTGAATGCTTGAGCAAAGATTCATTTCACCTAACTCTAACCCTCAGAAAGTCAGGAATCTGGTTTTGGCTGCATAGTCAGCAAAGATAAAGTCAGTTGTTCAAAGACATCACACCTAAAAAAAAAATACCTGCGTGGTTAGGTGTGTGCATGCAGGTGCATCTTGCAGTACCGGAGAAGTAATGTGATCCTGGTACAGGCTGAGGGCAAGTCACTGTAAACACAGCTAAACAGACACATCAGACCGAATCCACATGGAAATGGCCAATTTATACGATTTATGTTACTATTCCTTTACTAAGAAATGTGCAGTGC
The DNA here is from genome assembly GCA_013390025.1 of Pitta sordida. Lineage (NCBI taxonomy): Eukaryota > Metazoa > Chordata > Aves > Passeriformes > Pittidae > Pitta > Pitta sordida. Next base: position 82,469 of record WEKX01015544.1, read on the forward strand.
ATGCTGCATATTAATCTAAATACAAAGCTTCAGAGGAAAACGATCCTGGCTGAAATGAGGAACTGGACGTTTTGCAGGAGTCTCCTACTCATTTTTGAAAGCGCAGAGGCAGATCATTCCAAACTGTACTTGCTGTAACCTAGGAGGAATTTGCCTTGCTAATAAATATTTAACAGTCATGAAGGACTGATCTGCTAGTTCTTGTATGGACACCCTTTCAGTGGGTTTGGATCAGTACCTGCCTTTTCTCAGGGCTGCAGTTCCAAATACAGCTTTTTTTTTCCCCCCCAGAAAGGGAAAGGAAAATAAAAAATAAGATACAAAACAGTTGAATCACAGGGTTTCTGTGTGAGCCCTCAGAATTCAGAAATGGGCACATGTGTTTAACTGAGACTTTTGTTCCATTTGGCTAAAAGGAACACATTTGCTTCTTCTTACTATTTTTCTTTCCCCCAATTTAGAAAAAACCCAGAATCCGAGTTCATTGATCTAGTGAAATTTACTTGGGAAATTTCTTTGCAGATGTGGACTAAGATAAACATTAACTTTTAATATATGTAGCAAATGATCATGCAAATCACAGAAAAAGGAGAGTAGTGGAGAATGGGAGGAAGAATTAATCCCTTAGATAGAAAATGTATGGTTCTTTAAAACAGGGAATCTGCCTGCCTATATATGCATTGCTTTCTTAATATACCCATCTATTGTATACAACCATTAAATACAAAATTAAAACTTGAGCTCATTTTGCCTGTTCATCATTCCCAGGTTCAGCTTTTTTGTTTGTTTGTTTGTGGATTGTATTTAAGCAGGGAGATCTGAGGGGCAGTGGCCTTTGTATTATGCAATGAAATCACTCAGACTTCAGATAATTTTGGTTAGATGGAGGGAGGGAGGGGCGGGTGTCTTTCTTTTTCCCTACGAATTTGAGGGAATTTTCGAATTTGCTTTGCTTCTTGCTGAGGTTGTAAGGTTTTAGAAAAAGAACTGGCAATTCTGCTAGCAGAAGGAATTTTGCGTGGTTGAAGAATGGAGAGTAAAAGCGATCTTTCCTGCAAAAGCATGTGTGCACACTTGTGTTAGTTTCTCATTCTCCACCATTTCCTGAAAACAGAGCTTGGGGAAAAAGCACACAGACACATAACATTTTTCCATTAGCAGAGCAAGTGGGGGAAGGTAATGGTTTGGGGGGAGGGGGTGGTAATCAGATATCTGCTTAGTCTTCATAGAAAGAAAAATGCCTGGGCGCCTGCTTTGCCATAAATTGCATCTGGTGGTTGGAGCTACAGCAAGTTATTAAAGTGACTGCATTAAAGTCATAATTCAGCAGGTCAGCAGCACACTCTGCAACCCCTCCTCCATCACCCCTCCCAGCCCCATTTTCTGAAGGGACAGAACACCAGTTGCCTAAATCAGCTCCTGCTGCCACACTTTCTGGGCTTTTCCCCAGAAGGGGAAGGAGAGGGGAGAAAGAGAAGGCGAGATCACACTAATGAGTTATTTTGCTTTGCACAGTCAAGGGGAGCTGGTGCTGCCCACCGGACCTCGGTAACACAGGAGAAATCCCACTTCCCAAATGTAGCTTGCCCCCCACAGCAGCGTGGTGACTCCCTGGCTCCAGACCCGCTCATGCTCTGTAAATTGTTCTCCCAGCTTCCTCACTGGGCTGGGAGAAGTGGAGGGGGGGAAATCAAAATGTCAGCATACCTCGAGGACAGGGTTGAAGGCAGAGGAATATAAGCTGCTAGTGCTTGATCAGATGGAGGGATGGGAATGAAAACAGCATCCCACAAACCCCAAGATGGATGCCAGAGCGGGGGTTGTAAACAGCCAACTTAAGGGAAAGCTCTCACTGTTGAGGTCAGATGCTGGCGTGGAGGAGGCAATATTTGTCTCACATTTTGTCTTATTATACTTGAACAGCTCCCTGCCTCACTGCTATGATGAAAGCTGCCTTCAGATAATAGCTTCCATTTCATTTTCCTTTATGAAAAACCAGGCACATACTACATTAGTACTAAAAGGTTCAGGACTCCCCAGCAGCTTTTCTGATAACAACACATGTGCTTAAAAAGAGACTTGTAGGAGAAAGCCCCACAAACCCTAAAACTAAAGACAAAGCAGCCTTTCACTTCAGCCTCCCAGTCCAAAAGCAAAGATTTATTAAAACCCAAGATTTTTCTTTTTTAAGTGAATCACCTTGCAAAGATCCTTTTAAACATTGTCACATGCAGGAGATCACCATGGCTAGGGTTGGGTCCCTTTTGTAGATGTGACCCATTTCTCCTGTTTCCAGGAGGACAGACGTGCCCTCCAGTCACCCTTGCACCCTCAGAAAGCACTCTGGGGCTCTGTTTTTGTTGGCCTGGCTGTAGGGAGCACAGCAGGCCACAGGGCACTTCCTTTCTTTGGATGCTAAATATTTTCTTAATGAATCTAAGGAGGAACACTGAAGCTGAAACTGCTGAGATGACAAATAGGTGTATGAGGTCAGCCAACAGTGCCAACTCAAGAAAAATGCCAGTTTTTTAGTGCATGTTCATGGAACATGGAAAACGGCACACAAGAGGGAAAAAGCATGCACAGTGCTATTTCCTTAGCAGCAAAGATTCCTTGCTTAAAACAGACACACAAATGTGTAAATTTTTTGTGCAGATTACATGTGTTACAGACACTCTGATTTTTCCTTCTGTTTTTCACTAGCAGTATAAATATACACCTCAGAGTGACTCCAGCAGAACACTGGGGGATGGGTTTCTTCTGCTACTTAGGCTCCACAAAATTGTCACACAGCTCCCGAGATGCACAGCCACACTTACAGTCATGACTATGGAAGACAAGCAGAACATGTCACTGCCTTCTAGGTCAGGGTTTTTCAATCCCATTGAGATTTTATTATAAGCTTGATATCCTCTGAGAATTAAATCCTCTGCTTGTCTACAGAATAGATAATGGCAGGGCAACCTTCCCAAATCACTGCCTCCTGCCAATGCAGCTCAGGCCTGACCTGGCTACCATTCATGACTGGACAGAGCAGAGTTCATTTTCTGTATCCCATTCATAGCCACTAGTCTTTGCACACGAGGAGCAATTTAGAATCCAATTTGATTTTTTTTCAGAAGAGAAACCAACCAGCAAACCAAGCAGGAACTGAACTGCAAGCCACTAAAATAATTTCAAATAGCTTTCATATGTGTACAATGTGGATGGCAGCAATGCCAGAGCACTAGTGATCCAAGGAAAGAATTAATAATATTAAAAATGCAGGGTCTCCCGTACCCACACAGAGCCGCCTCAAGCCTTATGTGTGTGGCTTTTAGCAGGGCAGCTTTGGAAACATTCTTGCCACTTCAGCTTCATTCTCTAGCATTTACTAAAGCAGTAGATATTTGTAGCCGTGGTGCCCTAAGCACATTAGAAAAGAAAGTGTGCGATTGCAGAGCTTGTATTTCTGAAAGCTTGTCTGTATTTTGCAAGACTGAAAACTTGAAAAAATATATTGCCTTGCCTACAAATGCCTGCTCTCTCTAGCTTGCTCCTCAGTCATGTTTGTGCTTCCGAGAACGCAGCAGTTCAGACAAGCGCCAGGCATTACAGCTGTGATTGCTGTATTTATTATTCCGGATGCCACAGCAATGAGACAGACATTCCTATGTGAGGTCGACGATTTTCCCCCAAATGTGAAGATACTAGTCAAGCTCCCACCACAACGTGAAAACAGAGTACGTGTATTTCCCGTGTAATTTCCAGCAACAAGAGGGCAGCAGGGAGCCTCGAGCAGAGTTCAGAATCCAGCAAGAGCAGACGCGCGTCAGCTCCTTATTTCCAGCCTCCTTCGGGCAGCGATCACAGATTCATAAAATCGTTTAGGTTGGAAAATGGACGAAAGCCACTTCCTGAAGAGTGTGATACCCAAAGCCCAAGACAATACATGAGGTCTTACCATGTTTCTCAAGCAGACAGACTTGGGACTTTCCTGCTCTGGGTCTTCAGGGTATCTCACACTTATTCCTTGTTTCTAAAAAATCTGACAGTACAAATAATTTGTCTTCATCAAGCCTTTATACTGTTTTACTTGATTTGTAAGGGACAACCTGGGCTCCTCAGGACTTAGGCTTTCAAGAAGTCATATACGTATGACTCTCATATATATAATTTTACTTTGAAAATATACGGTATATGAAAATATATATGGGTTTTGAGGTTGGCACCAACCTTTCAAACCTGAAGGTGCACCTGCACCAGTGGGACAGAAGGAACATGAATGTAATTTCATTTTCTACAAGATTCACCACAGGGAGTATCCCTCCCAGATTCTCAGCCCTCTGGCTGGCTGTCCACTTTCCTCACAGCCAGGTGTACAGAAATCCACCCGTGGCCATGTCTCCATGTTCTCCCCTGAAATGCCCCACGGAGAAACTACCTGTGAAATGTCCCTAACATTTTGGAAGCATTTAGTGTGTACAGCTGCAAAAAAACCGACTTGCAGAGGCATTACAGACACTTAGGAAATACACAATTGAAAGGCAGATTAGTGATTATTCCTACTATTCAGACAAAAAGGTGTAGAGTAGTACGTATTTGAGAAGAAATTTGGGGGCAGCTTCACTGAGCAAACTACACTTTAGCCAGATCTGGAGCTGCTGTCATTCCCCATAACAGGGCTCCTCACTAAATCACAGCAGCTGTCCTTCCAGTGCCAGCAGCAGCCGGGAACACAAGGAACCATTTTTTTCTTTCCAGCACGGAAGCAACACAGGAAAGTCACAGAGCAGCACTGACTCAGGGCTCTGCGGCACAGTAAATTTCTGAGGCTGCCTGGTATTCTAGGCACAGCCTTACGGCAATAAACTGCTCAGCATCATAACCCAGCCAGGAGAGAATCTGGAGCAGCTAAAAATACAGCCCCTGCATCTCAAAAGCTTGCATGTAGCAAACTGCTGCCTGTGACCTCCACACCCTCCTCTCCCAGCACACAGCCCCAAGGCAGCTGGGGAACAGCCCTAGTCCTCAAGGCAAGGACAAGAGAGAGTATTCACTGTATGGGGTGAGTTCAATTAAACACAAATTTAGGAATAAAACTAGGCATCTTGTAGAAAGGAGAATTTCTTCTTGTTTGGCACATGAGAAAACTCAGGTGGGATCTGCATTGCCTTGGTGTTTGAGGGGTGATAATTTCTCATTTCTGTCTGTGCAGTGAAACACCCCAAAGATTCTGGCATTAGAATCTTTATATCCTATATATACCCTATAAATCTCGAGGATGCCACATGTGTGACTGGTTTATATATAGCTCTGCTTTCACATTACCAGTTTCAAAACATCACACAAAGAAGAAGGCAATGAAATCTCCACCTCTCCAGCAATCGCTCTCTAATCTGAAACGGCATTTCCAGGAGCCATTTTCACTCAACCAGGGAGTCTAGAAACAAACACGTTCTCACCCTCGCACTCACTGTCAGACAGCCCCACAACTGGCACGCACACACACACGTTCATACTCTACATTTCTCACCAAGAGATACAAAAAGTCTCATGCATTTGCAGTTTATCACATGCAAACATACACATCTCTCCCCTTTCAGTCATGCAAATACAAAATCACAAACGCATTCTGGGTTAAATTCTATTTTCACTTATGCTATGCAAATATAAAAGCTGAATACTTCCATTAAGATAACAGATTTACAACTGTGTAACTGAGATCAGAATATGGTGCTCTCTCATACATAAATTTCCATAGTTGCTCCTGAATTCGTCTTTTTCCTCAGCCGCCTCTCTATGCATTAATCATTCAACATTTAAATCAGCCATCCACTTGCTTCGTTTTGCTTTGTCAATGAAAATTGTTCAGCATTAATTATAAAACTCATTCTCTACTGAGGTTTTCTTGGCTTTTTTTCATTAGTGGGTGGAAGTGTCAATTTACAGTCATCTTGTTCTGTCTTCAAAAATACCCTGTGTACCAGCTATATTGCAGAACACATTCTCTGTGTGAGAGTGACTGTGAATGTGTGTGTGAGCTGGTGAATGTGTGAGCTTGTAAATGTATATGCAAGATTGGGAATGCATGTGCATACATGTGCTTATGTAGAAAAGAGATGGAGATGGTGTTTGAATTAGCAAGGCTAAGTGTTTCTCAGGCTTTATTTTACAGTTTGAATTTTAACCACTTTCTGAATGTAAAGATTTTCATCCTAGCAGTACAGATGAATTCAGGGTACAAAGCAGAGTTTATGGCAACTGCAAATGTGTTGGAAATCAAATATCTTGGCTAGAAGACACAATACAAATCTAATTTTACATAGCAGTAAAACCTCTCCAGATTTGCTTTCATATTTTATAATCAAAAAAATTGTACATTCCTTGTCCAGCACCCTGTGTAATCCTGCAGTACAAAACCATTGCAAGAGCCACAGTGCACATCGTGAGATAAAAACCAGTATGCTGTAGCCAACAGCACATCACACAGTAATAAAACACAAGGACTAGAGGATTTGGTTTAAATGGGAAACATTTTAGTGTATGGACTGAATACAGTAAAGGTGGGTGCTGACTAAACTGGTTTTTGCAGGCATGATTTTCAAAATTGTGAATGTCTTACTCTGTTACTACAAAGCAGAAAATACACCAGCGCGTAAATGCTTTTCAATCTTTTCATTATACTGGGATGCTGCAACCTATATTTAACCCAAGGGGAGGGATGTACTCGAGAAACAATTCACTCCTTGGCAATCATTTCTCTTACCAGTTACATAAAATATTAGGCCACTTTAGCTGCCAAGCAAGGATTACAAAAAGGCTAGGGGGGAGAGGAGGGGCATGAGAGGGGGTGGGGTGTGAAGGCAACCAGGGAAAAGCTGTATCTCACTGCAAAAATTTATTATGAAGCAACATAAGATCTGAGTCAAGAAACTACAGTAGTCTCCCAGGCAACAACAAAAAGACGAACAGTGCAAGTGCAAATGCTCTTCCCCTTCTGGGATTCTGGTATGAGCTTTTCCTGTCCTAGTACAGCTACAGTGTCATCCCTGTAGAAAAAGGAAAAAGATGGCTCTGGTAACCAGATATGTGATGTGCTCTTTCTTCCTCTCCTTCTCCTTCTCCTCCTCTCCCCTTCCCTCCCCTTGCCTTCCCTATTCTCTCTGGGCTACTGGCCGTTAAATTATGGTGCCTGTTCTGTATGTTCTGCACTGCTGAGATGAACTTGCAGTTTCAGTTCAGTTTCACAGGACTGCTGCCTTCCAATAAATCCTGCATTGCAACAGGAAGCAATTGCCTCAGTTGCAGAATACACACAAAGTAAAATACTCAGAATAGAGATGAATAATGGAATAAGTCCTGAACACTAAAATGGAGAGGAAGGAGAAACTGTTGAGAGGAGGAAGTTAATACATACATATTACCCAAGCTATATACATTCTGAAAAAACAAGAAACCTTCAATCTCTAAGAATATTAGGCAGTGCTCTTCACTCCTACTGAAAAACTGGAAAACAGAAAGTGTCTTTTTACTCTATGATGAAATCAAAATAAGTAGAAATAACAGTATTTAGTCAAACAACAGAGCATCTTTCCAATCTAACACAAGTTGTGCTTTAGCTAAACACTCAGAGTGAACTGGGAATACAGCACAGGGTTCAGGTTTATTTTTTTTGTACCGACCTCTGCATGTGCTGCTCTGATGAGGTTAGCACACAAACAAAGAGGCAAGACACTCTGTTAGTCATGTGGTGCTTTCTCTCCCACTGATAGAACAGGAGGGAAAAGGTGAGTTTGATTTTCATTTAAATCAAAAACATTTTGTATGCCTGGGAGCAAAAAGGAGCTCAAAGTCAAGTCTGCATTAGGGAGCACTTCTCTGGGGTAGGTAACCTGCGAAAGCACTACAAATATGCTTATACAGGTGAGCCATGCTTTAGCAGTATCGGGAACAGGCTCACTAGATGAGGAGACTAAAGGAGCTGTGGTCCCGGCACTCACACGGCTTCCCATCCAGAGTACAAGCTTCCAGTCACACCATGCAAAAGTGCTTTGCAACCCTCCTTACCTTCCCCTCCCTGCCTCCTGGCTGTGTCTTCCTGAAAAGAAGTAAAATTTAGTCGATCATGTCTCCTTTTCTCAAATAAAATAACTTATACCAAGGAAAGCACATCTTTGCCATGATAAACACATAGACAGTATAAATACTTACTAGCAAAGCTACACTGGTCAGAAATCATTTGTACCATACTCATGTCAGTAGGGCTATGACTGGTTGGCCCTTAGGTGGACAGAAAAGAATTTTGTGCCAAATTCTAATTTACACCCATAATACTTTACAGTTCTTGACAGCATGAAGGAGCGTTGGAAGAAGAATATAACATACCTGTTTTGACCCTGCTTACACTTCTTACTAGTGTGAATCAGAATTTGGAACTGTGAGTCCATATGTGCCTCCAAATTGCTTCCAATTTTTCTACATGCTTATTTTAGCAGTATTTGTCACCCATGTGTATGCAAATAAAGCTTGCAGAGGAGTTCTGAGTAATAGGGAGAAAACAGCCAGCACTGTTTATTAGACTACAGCTGATGCCACAGTAAAAAATGCTGTTGGTAATTTTAGTTCACTTCCTCAGGGACACTTCCTGCCCTTCCATATCATTATGAAAACTGCTGGTGACAATGCATCTGATCCCAGTACGGGGAGCTCCTCACAGAGACTCACAACAAAACAGGCTCATAAGCCTGATTTTTTTTCCCTGCTAATCTTACAGACCAGAGGTGAAACACATGACACCACAGAACAAACAAAACGTTTCTACCCCTTACCCATGGTCTCCTTAAGTCACACAGACAAGAACTGTCAGTCCAATTCCTTTCATAGCCATGTTATGTATTACCTGAAAGAATTTTTAATGCACTTAAAATTTTAGTATTGTAATTTTACACTTTTTGTCTTAGGTTTCATTGTCTGTTAAACCATCAAAGACTTCAAAAGCCATATTTTCTTCTGAGTGATTCTGCTTTTTTCCACTTGGTGTTACATTTTTCTGTTATTTTCTTATTTCATTTAAAGCAACAGGATCCCTTTTATTTACTTTTTTATTTGGGCATTGACATTATTGCTCATTTCTCAAGAAAAAGTCACAACTCCAGGGTTACTGCACCTGCAAAATCATCCAAAGAAATCCATCTACTTCATCTGACCTACAAAACTGGTGGCAAATTTTGCTTTTTTCTTAAGTGACAATTCTGAGTGATTCAGATACATAGATTCAAGTTTTCAGCTTCTCCACATATTAGGCATATACTAAATTTGAATGAAATCATTTGCACATGTGCAATCTACATTTATGGATGCAAATCAGGCAATTAGGTACAAAATTACCTGATTTGCATGCATAATGCTAGAACTGAGCAAGTAATATGCAACAAAACCCATATTCTATTAATATTATTTTCTTCTGTTCTGGAATTACCTGCAACTGGATTAGAAAGTACTAAAATTATTTAGTCTATTTGATGAACATTTCTAGGTCTACTGATGTGTTGGCTAATTACACACGTCAAATGATACCAATTTTGTATCATGTTGGTAACCTAGCACGAAGTTTATAATAAATTGCACAATTCTACCTTTTTCACATATAGAATTCAAATTAAAATCCATTTGTACCAATAAATCTTGAGTGTATGCGTATTAAAGCATAGCAACACAGAACCCCCCAAAATTTGCTTTTGAATTCAAATTCGAATTTTTTTGCTATTGGTGCAATGCAGATGCTTTCCCATGCACACAAGCATGGAGCTGCTGTAAAAGCATCTGCATCTGTAGAAAAAGAACCCGGTGAAAACAGAGCCTATGGAGTCTGGAGGGTATTTCCGATAGGGCTGAAGTTGTAAGCAGTCAGGTCACACCTCATAGATAATGAAACAAGAAGCTTTCCTTCAGTAAGGTCACACCTGAGGGGCTTGCCTTACTGGAAGCTAAGCGCATACCCTGGGAGGGCTCTGGTGACACCTTTGAGCCTGACCTCTCCTCTCCTGTGGCTCTCTCTGCCTCCCACTGCCTCACTGCTCTGCACATGTACCAACACACTTCTTTTGGTTTGCTTCCCTTCTGAGCTCTGTCGTGCTCAGAAGGCAAAGTCCTCAGGCACAGACCTGTCCTATTTGTCTACAAAGTCTTATGCATACTACGGGGCTTCAGCTGTAGAATAAATAAACAGTAACTGCACTTCTGCTGTGGTGCAGAGACACTTTTGCATGTCTCTAATTGTTCTCATGGGCTTATTTCCAAACCCCTTTAAGCAGTTCATTATAATTTTTAAGATGGGGTCACCAGTACTCTTTCAGATAAAGGCAGATCTTTGGTTCCTGTAATGGTAGTACAAAGCTCCATGTAGCATTCTGCATTTCACTCCTCATGCAGTCTGGCATTTGTCTTCTGATCAGATGCCCAGTTACAGACGTGAGCTTCCAGTAAGTTATCCAGTGGCAATCATTTCTTTCCCTCAAATATTCAGGTACCTTTAGTAAACTAGTCTTATGAAAATGGTTTCCTCACGGTATACACAACTGCATATACTATAAATTTAATCTGCTACTGGTCTGGATCATTCACTTATCATCAGTGTGCCAAATCCTGCTGGTTGATTTTTTTATAATGCTTAAACAGCACTTCTAAATTTTCAACACCCTCTTCTAAGATGACTGTGTCTTCCAGAAACTATGTTGCACATCTTTAGTTGATACAAGAAAATAACAGTAGAGACCACCAAGGTATTTGACAAGATCTACACTTAAGAGCCATCATCTTCACAGATTATTGTGAGTTGGAAGGGACCCACAAGGATCAACGAGTCCAACTCTTAAACCACACCACTGCCTACCTGGCGGGAATCGAACCCTGGTCTCCTGCATGGCAGGTGGGGACACTCACCACTGTACTAAAGTGGATTTCTATCTTATGACAATCTTTCTGCTCATTATCTGTTACCTCTCATTTCAGGAATTTCTTTGTTTCTTATTCATTGACAAATTGATAATGAGGGACTCTTCATCTCATGACCTATTGGTTTATGACCTATCATTTTATTTCCAGTGCCTCTGCTGCGCTGCCAAGTTTAACTATGCAATCATTTGGCTTTAATGTGTCTGTCAATCACAACAGTTTTAGAGCATCTTCCAAGCATTTTAAACCAGAAAAGTCTGCTTGTCTCCCTCTCCTTTTCATCCCTACCTGCTGAAAGAGAGAGCTTGTATAATTTTCCTTTCTTGTCTTTGCCACTGGCACTTGTTCTAACTTCATCCTCTATTTCAGGCTAAGGGTCTCCAGATCTCCTTGACATACGTCCCCCAAGAGGTACGTTTCCATTTCTTGATCTTTCTTGACAGCAGCCATCCCTTTCCACACTCAGCAATTTCATTTCTATAAGGAAATAGGTACAGAGCCAATTCAGCAACACCTCTGTAAGCTCAAGAATTTGTAAGAGGCAGTGGAAATCCATGCAGACCAAGAATGTAATTGTATCTGTAAGTCACAGCTCGGTTGGTTAGAGCATAGTGCTAATAACACCCAGGCTGCGGGTTCGATCTCCATTCAATCCCTGTACAGGCCATTCACTTAAGTGGCCTTGTGAGTCCCTTCCAACTCAGAATATTCTGTGAAATCTGCGACATATTTCAAGCCTTGGAGGTAAAAAAAACCCACAGTAGTTCTTCTGTCCCAGGTAAGGCCTACTTCATTCTAATCCTAACATCTATCACACTTTCAAATGAACAATGACTCACAGCCTTTCATCATTCATTTTTGTCACACATATCTAATTTAACCTCACAAATTCCCAAAGAGGAACAAAGCATTTTGTAGGAGTTGCTATGCTTATACCACATACACAGCTTCCTTGCTACAAAAAATCACCCAGTGTAACCTGGCTCTCTAAGGTTACCAGACCCTGCAGAGAATGAGCCAGAGGAATTACAACATGGATTAGCAGTGGGAGCATATTGAATGAATGAATTTCCGTGGTTTGCCGTGCTGTGGCAAACAGGCCTCTCTAACAATGTGCTTGAACGAGAATGAGCTGCTGACTGAATGGACTTGGAACCCTGAGACAGAGAAATCCTTGGGGAAAATAAACTAGAAGTCTGTGCACCATGAAGCACATGGACAGGCAAATGGACTGTATCACTAAGAGAAAACCAGAGCAACTACACAAAAGATATTGGCAAAACCAATGTGTGGATATATCTCACTGGACTCTTGTGCTGAGGGGGAAAGCCAGCAATGTTGATTATCTGCTGGTAAAAAACCAGCAGGAGACCAGGCACTCCTCCTGCAGAGTCAACAAAAGCAACAGGAACTGCAGCTTGCACCTCAGCAGGAGAGACTGCTGCAATATATGCTGACATGGGGCCTGGGGAGTAATGCTGGACTGGCAGAAGGTGGTTTGGGATGGCTTAGCTCAGTGCTGATAGAGCTAAAGCATTATCCTCAAATGGCCACCTGCATCTCTGAATGCTTAGTGCTGCTGGTGTAAAGGGTTAAAATTGAGTAGCTACAGGAAACCTCCCCATAGTGAAGGAGAGAGATGCATAGAAAGAGTTGAGCTATTTGGCTTTTGTTTTGGCCAGGCTGAGACTGGCTCCAGAAGTGTACTGTCATGGCATCTGGGCTGCATTATATTCACGGGGAATGTGCTTATTTATAGCGATCAAACAGCCAGGGAATATCACTTACCTGTGTGTTCAGAGATGAAAATGGTAGCCTTGGAATGATTTCCACAGGGTCTGCTGCTAGAGCTTAAATGGATTGCCACTCTGGGAACTCCTCTGAAAGTAACACGACAGAGGAAATAGAGGTGGAGGGAATGAATTCACGTGACAGGGTACAGCATTCTGCTACAAGAGGCAAGGAAGACCTGTAGCTTGCAAAAAAGCTTTAGAAGTATTATTAGTCCTACATCAACTTACAGAAGGTCCTCTTGAGAGCAGGGAAACTTCAGTGATATGCAACTGACATGCACATGAGAAGGGATTGTTCACTGGAGCATACACAGCTCTGTGCCCAGCATATAAAGATATGTGTCATGTGCCATTTGACCCACAGGACTCTGTCCAACAAAGCACGTTCCTGCATGAGCCAGCCAGATAAAGTCTTGAGTAGTGAGTGAGGGGCATAGTGTTGAACTGAGACCAAATAATCTTAAATTGTGTGGGAATTCCACTGCTAACCAAATGAAAAATCAAGAGAAGTCTGGTAGCTACATTGACAGGATTCCTTAGGGACCAACAGACAAAAGGGCTTAAGAAGTTTAGTAAAAAGAGCTACCCAGACCTAGACATTTTTAAGCATCAAGGAAAGTTGGTGTATCAGTACACAGACTTGACAACTCTGAAACAGAACATCACGGAGGAGTCTGTGTGGTAATGAGATAGGTCCCCATCAAACTGTAGAATGAGTTTGGGCAAGACTCTGAGGGTAATCGTGTGTGTGTGTGTGTGTGTGTGTGTGTGTATGCAGCTGAGGACTGATGCTTTAAATGCTTGCATATCAGCAAGTAATATAGTGACTCTCACAGTGTTGGAAAGGAACCAGGCAACTCCACAAAGAGCTCATCTGAGGAAGAAATGGTGTGGAGTAGGTGACTGCCTACAGTTCCCACAGATTCAGACTGAGATATGAGCATGAAGGGCCTGCTCTGTGAGCAGAGAAATAACCTTGCTCTAATCTGCTCTCTTGGTTCTAAGGTTTGAAGAACTTGTACTGACTTTAAGCATTTGCCATTTTTTCTGGGCTGAAGGACGTATCTGATGGCTGGTCAAATCAGGAAGAATACAACTGTATTTACAGGTTCTATGCTGGAAGGATTATTTTTCTTAAAATATTAGAAAATAAATCCTTAATTTTATGTAAATCCTCATTTACCACAGCAGGAAGGAAATCTGGGTTTTTTTTAAAGTGACTTTAACCTGATGTTGTTTTCAACAAAGGTGTTATTAAGAACTTTTATTGTTATGCAGTTCTATAGAGTTATATTGTAATAGTTTCCATAGCAACATGATTATGTCATATATTCTGGATTATAACTCAGAGGGAAAAGAGATGGGACAAGAACAGATGAAGACTATAGAGCAAAATCTGTCCTGGTTATTACCTGAATCTTGAGTGTTCTTATTAGTCCAATTTGTTTAAACAGTGTTTATTTGCAGGTAATGTTGAGGATCCAGCCAGGCTGCACCTGCCTTCCCAGGCATGCTCAAACACAACCTGGGATTGCACATCTTCAAGGGAGAGCAGGGTGGGGTTCCTTCAAATGACAGAACCTTCTGCAAGGAGGAAGTTTCAAGCTGTAACTTGCAAAATATGCGCAACACACTACTGTAAAAATCCAGCCATCAGAACAATGAAGATCTATGCAAAGATCTTCAACTAATCATGCAAAATGCTGAAAGGAGCTGCTCTTCGTATTAAGCACATGCCGTGCAGTTCTGAAGAAATGCTGTTGTCTATTCTATCATAAGGAAAGACAGGTAAAAAATAGCACAAGAATCTCTGCATTGTTCCCTGGTATTTAACTGTCACACTAGCCGCTAGACATTCTATCAAGGATGCTGACTAATGAATCTATCTTAGGCCACAGGTCCTTGTTAGCACAACGTGACTAGATGTCCACAGATCACACAACTGGTACCATCCCTCGTGGGTGAACCTTGAGCTGCCTCCTCTCCAGCAGAAATGATGCAATGAGCACAGCTGAGTGAGCACAGTTGGATGAACAGAAGAGTTGAATGGGGGGGCAGGGGTGCTGCAGGGGTGGAGTGAGAGAACCACTCAAAACCACAGCAAATATTTGCCAAAAATGAGTATGTATACTTAGAAAGGCACAGCTCTTGAAAGGCTGTATCCTTTTGATAAGATACTTGGTACAATCTTTCACTGAAGGAGGTGGGATACAATAAATTTGCCAACTGGCCTTTCTTATCAATGCAGTCTAAGTTCTTCAGGGAGGTATTATCTTTACATGTAACGGGGAGTCAGGCACATCAACAATGTACTGAGCAAGGAATAAAAAATACTCGGAAATTTGCTGCTGCAGGAAGACGAGAGCTCTTTCAGTTATTTTAATCACAGATGGTTTGTACCTTGTCTTTTTATTTTACAGAAATCAGTTATAGACACTGAGGGAGAGAGTTCTAAGATAAAATGTCTAGCATATCAAGCTAGATGAAATAAACCTGCAACACCTGCAAGTCAGTGGCCTGTATTTTCCAGTAATAGACTAGATATTCAGGCTTCTCACTAATTCTGCCCCTAGCTCCTAGACACATCAAACCTACAAAAGTGTGTTCTCCTTACCCAAACTGTCTGCCAGTCTGGACATGTTCAAATGAAAACCTGAGCTACACTGTGATCTTGTCTCTTGTTAATGTGATGTGTGCAGTGAGGAGTAAGATTGCCTCAGATAGATCCAGAATATAGTAATTCAAAGCAACCCCCTCCTGGTCTTTGATTTGGATGTGCTGTGCTTTCCACCATAGCCAAAGGGGAGCTCCTACCTCTGACACAGGTATGCACTCTCCCTCACCCCAGCCCTTGCTATGCTGCATCAGCAAGAACGACAAGAACCTCCAGCCTTGGAGCTATCAGAGAGTGAAGGACAAAGGCCACGGGCAAAAGGCCTGGCACTGAACTTTGTTGTTCCCAAACACCTGTGTCACACAAGTGCTTTTGAGTTCAGCTGCCCAGTTGTTGTAACAACATGCTTTTATCTCAGAGGAAGGCAGACTAGCATTTGGGACAGTAAACAAAGGCCGTTCTGATAGGTATTTGCTGCGTGACCTTGGCTAAAACACTTGAGATTACCCATCTGGAAAACCGACAAACTGATGTAATAACTTGAGGAGTAACTTCACCCTTTCCTGGGCGCAGGAGTTCTCAATTATGGGTAGCAAAGTCTCAGCCACCTTTGCATAGAAAGCACTTACTTATGGAAAGGCAGTTTGGGTTTCAAAACAGACTTGGGGATGCCCCCTCCCTCGAGAAGCCCCCTACACCTCGCCAGTGTGGCAGCCCAGGAGCAGAAGCAGCCTGTTAAATGGGTGGTTTGCCCGAGGAGCGAGCGGAGGCTTGCAGCAGCATGGCTGCTTTCTCTGCACATTCCTCTGGTGACGCTGCTTATTACCCAGCATGTAGATAACCCTGAGTCAAGGCTTTGGTATGAGCGGCGCTGCCAGAAGCTGCGTGCTTGGAATAGAGGGTTACAGTTTAAACCGAGGTGAAGCGCCGTCCCCAGCCAGCTGCACCCTGCCTGCCTCTCCTACTCGGCTGGAGCCAGCCGCCCCTTCACCTATTTGCGGAAAAGGAGCTTTCCAGTCCCTCCCCTCCAGCCCATCGCTCACCCGGGGATCATTCCCATTGGGAAGCTCTCAGCCTAATAGTAATCCCGATGAATTTAGATGCTGCTAATAAATCCCACCCCTCTGCCCCTCCCAACCTGCCTCCATGCAAATCCATTTGTAGGTTACTTGAACAATAGCGGAGCTGTAATCAGCCCTCCCCTCTGGCAGCCTGCAGGGAGGGAGGGGAGGAGGATGATGACAGAGGGGAATTCTGCTCGGCTCCTTGAAGCTGCACAGACATGTTTCATGTCCCCATTCCCATCCCCTGCGCAGAGGCGGGCAGGCAGACAATCACATGGGCTGTCTAGGTCAGACTCAAGCCAGCAGCAACTGCATGCTGTGGCGACCCGCTGCCCCCTCCCCGGCCCAGCCCGGTTTGGTTCGGTTCAGTCCCTGCCTAAATTGCTACGCCTCAGCCGTGCCAAGCCGCTCTGCTCCGTGCTGCGATGGGATTGCCAAACTCACCCTCCACTCACAGAGCACTGAACAAAGCAAAGGGCCTTTGCGCTGGCCAAAAAATAGAGGAAGATAGCCCAGTGAAGCAGACGTGGGGGAATGGGTGTTCTGGCATACCCAGTACTGCTGGGAGAACAATGCCGGCCAGAGAGAAAGGCGCAGCTCTCCATTGTGGAACTCTGGGGACAAGGGAAAACAAGAGTATTCTCACTGTAAAGCCGATCGTATGAGAAGGGGGTGTTGTCCTGAAAATAAATTGCTATTTACAGCAGTTCACATCTTTGAGGGTCATAAAAACAGCAGTGAGTGCATATGGCCAAGCAGGGGAGGGCTGTGAGCGGATGCCAAATCAGCTGAAACCTAAGAAGCTTGACCTTCCTCACCTCCACCCCTGCTCCCACCGCCTCCAAATAACCTTACAAGGGCGCATCGGGAAGGCAAGGCACACAGCAGCGAAAGGAATGCAGTCTCAGCCGAGCAGCCGGCAGGGTTGTGTGGCTGCGTCAGTGAAGGGGGACAGAGGACACTTCAGGGTAGCTGCAGCAACTATCAGCAACTCACACTGATACTACCAGCAAGGCTCATTGTGTTAAGCCAAGCACAGCAGGCAGACCTTGCAATCTTGAACCTACCTAGCCCCAAGTAACTCAGCCAGTCCAACCAGTCAGAGACTGTACTGACCAGACAGACTAGTGATGAGCATCCTCCCCCTCCCATTCACGTCTATCTGCTCTCTTCTGCTGTTCACTCTACAGTTCCCTGAATGGCTGAAATCGAGTGGTTTTGCTGTCAGAAACTTGAAATGATATGTAATCTCCCATGTTTCTTTCACGGAGGTAGGGAAACCCATTCCCAGGGAGAAGAACTGGATTACCGCAGAGCCGCCCCCATCAGGGGCGGCGGCATGGGGCTGGGCTGCCCAGTGGCGAACACATGGAGACAGACGTTTGTCTGGCTCATCAGAAGGAGCCCTGTAGTAGCCTCACTCAGGGCACACACACTTAGTTTTCAAGACAAAACGGCAGGGCAAAGACCTTGAGTGAAGTTCTTTTTGTATCATCCTATCAGCACAGGTGTTCCCCTTCCCAGGCGCAGTACAGGTTTTAAGGTAGGGGTGAAACAACAAAAGCTTGGGGCATGGTTTTCAGACAATTTGAAAATAAAACCACCAGTGCCTATTTCTGTACAGGAGAGTAGAGTATAACTGTTCCCTCTGAGTCTTCTGGGAGATGGTTGTAAGGACAATTCTGTAGGTACAGAGCTATGTTTTGGGTAGAAAATGCATGTTGTAATGGATTCTGATGGCTGAACGCCAAGGGGGAAGCTGCTCTGCTTCAAGAATAGCCTTACAAGAGTCAGCAATACAGTGACAGTTTAGAACTCTGCTGCAAATCTACAGGATGTGTCACTTTGGCAGAGAAAGAGGCTGCTAATGCACAACACAATCCATCCTACAATGAATGGAGAATGACTGCATAGCACAAAAAAAAAAAAAAAAAAAAGAAAAAGAAAAAAGAAAATGGCAAGACCTAGGGAAAAGGGGAATCTGCAAAGTGACTGCTGCATAGTAAGCTGGGAACCTGAGAGCTCCGAGGAGACAAAGCCCTCTCCCTCGAGGGGAAGAAAATCTCAGCTCCCAAGACATGTAAAGAAGCAGAGAGCTCTCTTTCCAGTGAGCGCTGCAGCTCTGCAAAGCTGTGCTGGCAGCCAGCCTATTTGAAGAGATTGCAGTTTCAAAACAATGTTAGTCCTGACTAGTTTTGGGGAGGAGAGCATGCTCATATGCACAACCGTTGCTAAGCAAATAGAAAAGATAACAAGATTTGTACTAAATTACACCAGTTACCATCAGTAAACTCAAGCTCCTGTTGGAACTGTGTAGTATTTCCCCCAAATTGACACAGCATCTCTTCACTGCACAAACACTTCTATCTCCAACACAGCTGCCAATGCTTAAAAAACAAACACTGAGTGACACACATGTTCTAACCCATTTCTAAGAAAATAGGCTACAAGGCTATTAAAAGAAATGTCAAGAATAATCTAACTGGAAAAAAAACCAAAACACAACTCTCCCTGGGAAAATAAAGCATTTAAATACTTCCCCATTGCAAGAAGGAATGAGAGCACAACAAATGACCACCTGGACAAACAAATTAACTTACAGCATTTATTCAAGCAAACATTGGGCAGTACCTTAAATAACTGGCAAACATGGGGGATGGGAGCATTGCTGTAAAATACAAAAACCAGCTGAATCTCTGTACATGACACTCACTCGGCAGCTCCCTTTTCCTCCTCCTTGAAAAAAGGTTACAACTTGTTTGTCAGCTGTGGACATCTTCAGAAGGAGAAGAACCTATGGAGTGGGTTCAAAGAAATGCTGGCTAATATGCCCAGACTGGCTGCTTAATGAGCCAGAGTAAAAGAAAAGGTCACATGGTTACAAAAAACCTCCATACAACAAATGCCTTGTAGCTATGGTTAACTTTAATTAACTGCAGTATTACAATTCACTTCAAGCTTATTTTCCACCTATGTCTACTGCCCCTTACCTTCCCTTTGCCTGCTAAAAATGAAGTTGTTAAGTCACATACGTGGGCTTATGTTCCAAAAAATGGTAAGAGCTTTTCAAGAATGCTCTCCAATTATTAAAATATACTAAATTGACATAACTACAACTACTGACAAATGATTTCAAGATTATAAAAGTGGTTTTGTTTATTTAAGTCAGGGTATTCATGCTTCTTAGACATAATTAAGTACTGAATAGCCAGTAGATCTTCTCTTTTAATGACAGTTGCAAGTCACACATGAATATTCACTTCTCCTTAGGTTTAAACTCCAATTTCAACCACGTGTACAATTTCTTTTTCCTCTGCCAGTCATGAAGTCATGATGTTAGTCTCCCTATCTCATGATGTAGAAATAAACTGCTGTGTGGGAACTGCATGCTTAGAAATAAGTGAAAACAGGAGCAGTACAAATCTATACTCTTAAAAAACACAGAGGTTGTATCCAACAATTAACTCAAAACATATAGGTTGAATCTAACAATTAACTCAAAATATGCTTCTTCTGCATTTTTTCCTCTGATCCATTACATAAGAATGTAAAAAAATCTCCATTTTTAAGTACCAATGTATCACTAAGCAGAAAAAAATATATACACATAGTAATTTTCCGAAATTACAGATACAGTGATGCCAAATACTGAATCTTAAAACATAACCAGCCCCCACTCTCTCCCTCCACACAAAAAATAGCCAGTGTATATCTATGTAAGAGAGCAAAGATCTATTGGCACACTAAGAATATAATCTCAAGGCTTCTACCATCCTTCCCACCAGGAATCCAAATGAAAAAATAGTATTAAGACCAAGCAGATACCAAATGCCATACAGACTTTCCCTTTTATACAATTATGGGGTTTGGGGGATCTTTACTGTTCAATAAAACTAAGAGCTCATAACCTGTGACACTGTTGCATTTGGAACAGCTCTATGTTCTACTGGGCAAACTGCAAAGAATTTCTGCAGTGCTGCTGGTTTTGTTTCAGGTTTTCCCTCTTTCCTCCATTTGCCTCACTGGAAAGAGCAAAGTTCACATTAGGTTTGTTTGCATTTTCTAGCTAGCATGAGGCCTGTGTGTTTACTTTGCCTGTGAATCATTTAACAGTATTACACTGGTCCCCTATCTCCAGAAAATGCCATATAAATGTCATATAAAACAGTTAATTATGCAAGGAATCATATATATCATATACGTATAATCGTTGCCAAAAAGAACGCATTTCACTTCAGCGCTTTAAGGAAGCTTCCTCGCCTGAAAAAACAATACAGCCCCTGGACTGCTCACCAGCTCATGAAAAGCCAGTGCCTAAACGGGTTTGCAACCCATCAGCTGCAACACCAATTGGAGAAGCTGTTATTTCATGCTACTTTTTTTGTGCCATGCTCAGCTATAGTCCTGCCTTACCAAGAGTTTATGGTTAATGTCGAACTTTTACAACCACTCTTGAAATCATCTAAAATTATTAACCACGTGATGCTGGTGGTTTGGGGGGTTTTTTTGGTGAAAGAGGGCTTCATTTCAAATCTCAAGCCTTACTAAATTGCGCAGGCAATGGATGTATCCTGTATTGCAAACAGCTTGCAGCTGGAGAGCTGGGGGGGAGGAGAAGGGAGGAGGAAATGAGATGCAGAAACAGTAAATAGAAAATGCTTAGTCAGCAACCGTTACTGCAACATTAAAGGTGAAATGTAAATAGGCACAGTGCCAAGATTTAGATTAAGTTTGATAACACCATCAACATCATCACCTTACTACATGTAAGTGAAAATACACATACAAGTGATACAATTATCACCATGAACTGCAGGCTCTTGGTATGATGGAGACCTTTAAAAAGGCAACATGGTTTGCGCACGTTGCCTAAGCTCTGAGAAAAATAAAACTTGCTACTCGGGAAGTATTAATATCAATTGAATTTATTACAATTTACTAAGCTCCAAGGCACATTACAGTGTTCTGTTAACTACAGAAATGTATAAAGGACAAACAGAGCATGTTTTTCATGTACAGCATTTTGCTCTACTGTTCAAAAGCATCCGTGCATCAATAAAAGCAAAAACAAAAACACATGAAGATTAAAAACGTTCAGATCAATAGAAACCAACTGAAACATTTTCCCTACAAACTTGCAACAAAAAACACCCTCCCCCCAGAGCCACCCCACTGTTTTGCAAACAAACAAACAAAAAAAAAACCAAAAACGAAAAAAATAAAGTGAAAGACTAACACTCAGGGCTTGTAAAACATAAGCTGTCACCATTTTTTGTAGCAATTTTTTAGGCATCAACACTGGCCTTGGCAAAAATTTTTTTTTTGTCTTTTGTGTTTTTCTTCTTCTTTCAGAGAAGTGCATACATTTACAAAAATACACACCAGCAGCAGGTAATCGCTAAGGGCTATTAACTTTGTACCTAGCCAACACACTGCCAAAGAAATGAGAACAGGTATTATGTAGTAACCAAACAATATTATATTCTGTTTAACAAAAACCAGCTCTATCCTTCAAATGAAGAAGAGTACATACCTTTGTTTCAAAATATAGAAACATACGACGAAAATAATGTCTATACATAAGACTAACTTTTGCAGTTTGTTATATTCACAATTCTACATCTTCAGGAGTCTGAAGGGATTGGATTTCCTACTCAAGGGTCTCTCTCCTTTTTCACTTTTACGTCCCCAGCTAAAATGGTTGCGATCTCGCCCTGCATAAATGCCCAAGGCACATTGGAACCGACTAGGGGGCATTTCTCTCCGCTGGGGCAGTAGACTTCGCCAGTCGCCCCTTGGGCCTTGATGCTCTCTCTGGAACAAGGGAAGCAGAACTTGTGGCTGGGCACAGAGGGGCACTGAACGAAGTGGGTGTCCTCCAAGCGTTCGTGGCAAATGGTGCAGCACAGGGGCCCGCTGTTGGCCATGGGGGAGTCTGGAATGTTTTGGGGGTGCACTTGGTCCATGGCGGGGTGGGCGCTGGGGGGAGGAGGGGCCACTTGCAGGTTCATGTCCCCGTTGCGGGAGGCCAGGCGGCGCTGGCCCGGCACCGAGGCCGGCGATACCGGGCTGCTGCTGTTCCTGCGGGTGGACGTGGTGGAGTGCACCGAGCTGCCGTCCTTTGGCGAGTGGGCATTGCCCAGCGTGTCCGCCACCGACATGAGCGCGGCCATGGGGGACTG